>KK117242.1:0-37459 GCA_000611955.2 Stegodyphus mimosarum
CAGCACAAGAAGCACAATGGCTGTTAAATTTGCTTCAAGATCTACGACTAAAACAAAATCTGCCAATTACTTTCTATGAAGATAACAAATCATGCATCAAACTATCACAAATGGAGAAAAATGCCTCCAGAACAAAACATATAGACGCCAAATACCACTACTTGCGTGAACTTCAACAAAACGGGATCCTGAGCCTAGACTACTGCAGAAGCTCCGACATGATTGCGGATCTGCTCACCAAACCACTAGGCAAGCCTGTGTTCGAGAAACTTCGAGAATCGCTGCAAATGGCGATCCTGCCCATCAAGTAAGGGTGTTGGTATGCATATAGTGATGGACTGTCGCCAATGCCCGATACACATTATGAACTGGAAACCCTGCAAAGGAGTTAATTGTATAACTCATTTATTTTTTACTCTGACTTTCCTCACTGCTTCAGGAAAGGACAGTGATATGACACTCTCTTTTATATAACTCCCTTTTCGATATATATTTGTGATACTAACAAATTTCAATCTATTTTCGTGTATTAATAAAGTATGTGTTTTCGTGATAACCTCCGTCTACAACCTCTCTTTTGGATTACAAGCTGATTAGGTATGATCTCACCTGATGCTGCGCCGGATACAAGGTAAGAAGAATAAATTTGCTCTCTACTTTTATTAATTTGTTGTGAAATTTCGAGGCTATAAAAATTATTTTACAACAGATAGTTGGGCTTTTACTGTAATATAAACAGCATATAAGACCACAGGAGAAAAAAATGGCACTTTTTTGGTAACAGGGTACCAAACATAAACACTAGCATAAAACTTAACAAGATAGCTAGTTTGGCTAGTTGAATGCTGGATAGTTGGGCTTTTACTGTAATATAAACAGTATATAAGATTGCAGGAGAAAAAATGGTACTTTTTTGGTAATAGGGTGCCAAACATAAACACTAGCATGAAACTTAACAAGATGATGACAGCCCCAACACTACGTAAATGTTGATGAAAAGAATGATTATTTTGTTAAACCCAGAATGAATAAGAAAAATATAATAAATAAATATACAAAACAGATTTTACCAGATTAATTTCAAATTATTAAGAAGGCATAAAACTGAAAATTTCATTTAACATTGCCTAAAACATTTGCATCTTTTCATGCAATAGCTTCCACATGAATACAATGAATTAGGCATCTAACATGGTGGCAGCCAGTTCTGTGCTGGTGCTTATTTCCCCATTTTGCACATGTATCAAATCAGGATCAATAATAATATAAAATATTTTTTTTATTGAATAGCGAGCACTTGCCTATTCAGCACTGGCCACTCCTAAGGCCACTCCTAGGCAACCACCGTTGCCTCTTATGGAAGAGACAAACAGTTATAACTATACCTTCTCCAGGATTCTAACTAGGGCCCTTTGGTACTACAGTAGGCTCCCCTGCATAGCTTTAGTATTAGTCCTTTTTGGCAAGAATTTTTTTTGAGCGACTTCTGGCCACAATTAATGAAAAATTATGATAATCCTGAATACTGAGCTATTGCCATTTCTGTCCACGTAACTTTAATGAATTTTGTAGGTATCAGAGATTTGATGGCGGAAGGGATAAGTTGCAAGTTTTTCTTAAAGTTACTTCTGTGTTCGTGAAGAACAATATGAAAACAAAACTTTTAAGATATTATTTTTAAAAAAGCCAAAATTTGATAGTTAAGATTGATGCTTTTAATTTTACGTCACATGATTCTCGACATTTTTTTAAATGTCAACTCTTTTTTGTATATTACAAACTCCGCCCAAGACGGGAAAAAAAAAAAAAAAATTTTAGTAGCATGAGGTAAACTCTTGGTGTTTTCTTTACTAAGGAACCACATGCAAATTTAGACTTCTTTTATGTTTCTTAAAATGGGCCATGAAAATTATTATGATCTAAAAATAATTTTTTGCTCCATTTCTTAAATTATAACTATAGAGATATGTAATTGTGTGAATTCATAAAGTAAAATCAGGTTTTCATATTGTTTTTATAACATTTTTATAATTCGTCTGACTAAAAAATATGTTACCTAAATTACGGAATATATTTCACATAATTTACAGTTCTCAAATCTTGTAAATCTCACAATCTAATAGCTATATATGAATAACCTTCACTGAGTATCATTACTTTTATTAACAGTATGTCGACATAACTTTATTATTAAATTAACTTGATTTTTCATTTTAAATTTTATGCAAATCTTCTACATTACTTAGACATTTTATTTAACAGAAATCTGAATTTGTTGTAATAAAAACTCAGTAATAAAAGTAAGAGTACAATGTATATATAAAAATCTGACTACATGCCAAGTACTTAAATACTAATAATAATTAATAACTATTTCAATACTAACTGTAATAATAATCTTTAAATGTTAATTATTATAAACTTTAGATATATTCTTTGCTATCATATAGTGTAACTAAACTTTAGGTAGACATTAAGTGAATTATCACTATGTCTAAAGTAACAACAACGCATAAAAGATCCTTTTTTAAAACTAAATAAGAACAGAGGGCACACCGTGTGCTTACGACTCAGCCAACCACTTGTGGCAAGATAACTTATGATAACAATTAAGTTCAAATGCAAAATTTAAATTCAAATAAACTAGTAGCCAATCAATTAAACGTAAAGTTGGCTCAAAACTTAACCCGCATGGAAATCAATGATAGGCAATTATAATGCAAGACTGAAGACTACAAATCTTATCTAGCAACCTAGTAACATGGCCTCAAGCGGCAAAACAAGCTTTGTTTTACAAACTAAAAACATTATTTGCATTCTGATGGGAAAATGGATGGGAGAAGTGACAGTAAAGATCCCAAACATAAAATAACTCTGGTTATAAAATAAACGAACTTATACTTTGTTCCCTGATTAATTATTCACTACATGAAATAGTGTAATACATTTTTGTTTGCATCACATACAAATTATTTATTTTACTTGAATGCTGTCCAAAACTGAACTGGATTTTGCAAACATATTGACCATATTTTTCAATCTATAAATACAATACTTCTTCACTTCAAAAATAAGATTTATTTTCTAAGAAATCAATTAATTTCATGTATTACGAAACATCACTCAACTGCTGTTCGAAAAACTTTTTCAGAATGAAAAAAAGTGAGGTAACTACAACCATTAGTATCACAACTTTAAATCATTGCTATGTAGAGCTTTCATATAAAAATGATGTAGATAGTTACAGCAGTATAAAGAAAAAATATAGGAGGATAGAAAAGTAGAAAGTAACATTACTTTTCAAAATATTATAACTCATAATTAAAAACATTCCTTTTTTCTTTATTAAAACAAGCTAATTTTTATTACCCATTAATTATTGTAAAAGGGCAAACAAAATATAGGGATCTGTATTTAAGAAGAGAAAACAATATTTATGAACAGAAAATAAATATATATGCAGGCTAGCAGATGAAGGATGCCTTCATAACGAACTTTTTAAGAGAAACTGGCTCGGATTCACATTACATGTATGAAAAACCCCAAAAACTCCCATACAGACAGCCTGAACTACCAGTGTTCAGTGACTTATCACTCCAGCACTAGTGGATTCCAACGAATGTTCAGATCTTTCATAGAAATCATCAGTTATGAAAAGTGTTGCTGTGTATTATTACCAATGGTACAAAATTTACTCATTACAATAAATTGTTTTGATTTACTTTAATAGAATCTAAGAATCTAAAATAACATATACTAGCTTTCAATGCATTTATTAACTTTTTGAAAATTTCATTATTCATAACATACGATTCATTTATGGCAGTATCCCAAGAATTTATCTTAGCAGTACTAAGTGTCGAAAATTAGAGGACTGTTTGTTGAAGTATTCTAATCGAGAGCTTATTTCTTAGGATGGTTCTTTATTTAGTCTTGATGTATTTATCCTTGATGGGTTTTGTTGAAGATCTGCCATTTTTTCCAGATCGTTAAAGTCGGGTCTGCCTTCGCAACAAAAGTTCGCCACCAAACCAAAAAATTACCAAAAGGACTAATGCTAAAGGTGTTTCGGCTCCCCTAACCACTATACTGCCTCAGCAGCATCAATAATATTATATTTGCAGTTAACTTACAGGTCTTTGTATCTTGCAGCTGACAATTCATTTAAAAATCTACAGAAAAATGCATGAACTCATTTTCATTCTTTCTACTTGTTCACAATGATATCATTGTACTGCTATTTATAATAAAATACAAACAGACAACTACATTTGGTATTTTGATACACATTTGGCACTGGCACATCATTAACAGAAAAGTACCAAAAAAAATTGTATCATACTAAAGTTAACATATAAATTTGTTACAAATTCAAAATGTAAATTAATTAAATATAAATGAAGACTGCTGTGACTGAAATGCTTTTATTTCAGTTACACCATATAGTAAAACATTTTTTCTAATAAAAAAAGCAATAAAAGAGTCCCCCCCCCCGGAATATACATTTAATTAAAGTTCACACTTCCACTACATACAAAAACTGAAGTGTAAACTTCAATGTCATTATTCTAATCTTCAGAACCAGAGAATTAATTATTTAGTGATGCATTAAATTAGGTGCACTACACAAAAGCATAATTTTGTCTCGCTCCCTCCCCAAAAGGGCAGTTTTGTTAAAAAATTAAATTTATATCAAATAACGATGTTACTTTACTTAAAAACTTCATACTATTAAAGACATTTTCAAGCAAATTCAAAATAATAAAAATTCGGTACTCTTCCGTTATCAGGACCGGATTCAGAAATGTCTGTATGTATGCACATGAATATGTATGTATATGGGTGTATACACACACAGCTACATATAAACATACGTACGGTACGACATACATGCACACACCCGTGTATCCAAACACTTCTAAATCCGGTCACGAAAACAAGAGTACCAAAAATTTGCCAAATTCTCTGCACAAGTTCACCCCTAACTCGAACGCAGCCGCGTCATGAAAGTTTTTCGCACATAATTTAAAACGCTACCACAATTGTCATTTCCAGTTCTCACACTTGTCATAAAAGTACTTCTGTTATCGGGATTTGATTCATAAATGTATGTATGTATACGTGTGTATGTGCATATACGTGCACACAAATACGTACGTATATATTATCGTACATGCACACATAAATATATTTTTTTTAATCCGGTCCCGGTAACAAGAGAGCAGTGTAATGAGCATTGCTTCTCTTGAAAATTAACACTTAACGACTACATGGCTATCTTATAATAAGATACAGCACAAAAACTACTTCGTGCAACTATCGATTAAACTTCCACTCTGCATCACTTTTACATGTATTTCAGACAAAAAAAAAAAAAAAAAAAAACTTTCCTAATTCAATTCTAAAAACTGATAAACAGTCGATCAAGCAGAAAAATATAATGGGATGCGGGGGGCAAAAATACCAAATTTACAACTTTAAAATACAGTAAAAGCACTAAAGAAGTGTTTCACACGAAGAACTTTATACATTTAAAAGCATATAACAGATTTTTAAATACGAAATAAAAAACATACAAACACTTCGCTTTACTCATTTTCAATAAAAAAATAATAATGATTTGAAGTTGCCAACATATGAAACTAAATCTTTGGTAAATACACAATATGGAGAGCCCGTCAAGCCTCAGTTCTGAGAAAACAGGATGACACGGCGATCCGTTTTCTAAGTGGAGAAACATATAAGGTTTCCTTAAATACCGATGAGGTAAGTTCTGTAAATTGGTAACTGATCTAAAAATCAGGGATTATAACTTGGATTCAAGAAACAATGAAAAGATAGGGGTTTATGATGCCATTTGTTTCTCTTCATAGGAACAGGCACCTTAGCGGCAACGAAGGGAAAGCGGTGCGACAGAATTTAGGACAGCAATTTTTTTTAAATATAGGAATGAAATAGACGGTAGAATTTGCAAGCTGCTGATATTGCACCGAAGGTAAAAAGCGAGGAATTGATCTTGATGAACTGATACCGCAATACAAGGCTACTGCTGACTAAGCACCAGGCTACTGCTGCTTTATTCCAGGCTACTGCTGACTAAGCACTACTTCCCAGAAATTCAGAGAGTACCATAACGGTTCTTAGAGTGAAAAAAGTTCTTGTTGAGTTCACTAGAAGGAAGATTTTAAGAAATAAATAGAAAAGAGAACATAAATATCAGGCAAGACAAGTTATAGATATACAAGTTATAGATACAAATTGTAGTTACAAATAGAGACCAGTTATCTCATCTTGGTACTTGAGAAGGAAGCTCTTGATAGACCTTGTAAACAAACAGACCTAGTTTTCACCTCCCATGGTCTTTTACATGTTTGTATGCACCAGAAGTCCCTCGCAAAGCTACTGCAATCCTCCACCTCCAATAAAAATATCCCTGAGTTCTGCCTGCTTTGAACATTGGATTCTGATATGCTGAATATGGTAGATTAGCTAGTGAGGTGTATAAGTAAACTAAGTTTCGTTAGCAGCTTACTGGGATTAGCATACTGATCAAGGTTAAGCACGCATGTAAAGAATATATTGGTAAGATAGATGCCGCAAGAGATATTTTGATAGCGAAACAGCTAGAATCCGTCAAAGAGAGATCCTCATTTCTAATATTAAATAGCTTGGGTGATCTCGATAGTTTAGAAAATGCGGGTTTTCAGCAGCGATGTCGTTTCAATAAAAAAAGGAATTGCATTAAGTTAATATTTTGTATGATAATCTGTCTGTTAGGGTCGAAAATTGTTATTTTATTTCTTCAAAAAAATTATGCATTGCTCTTAGAATTTACGCTTATGGTGCCTTTCTATTATTTCTAGGAAAGTTAGGCACTGTCACCTAAGCGCCACGATTGGTTTATGTTTGTAAGGAAGGTTCTGCAGAAAATTCGTTTATGTATATACTGCTCGTTATATGCTAAAATTGGACTGGTCGTTAGCATAGCTTTTCAGAAAATCTAAAAATTCCTTACTTGCATTAAGGCATTTCTTTACTTACTTGTATACTTTAATCGCATTTCTTTACTTCACTTTAATATGCAGTAGTTGCGTATTGAGGTACGCTTTCTGTCATTATTATTGCGTCATATCTTGCAAAATGAGAAATAATTGTTCTTTATCATGCTTCGAGTTTTATTTTACTAATTTTATAATTTTTTACACCATGAATGAGACCAGACTTGAGGGGATAGGCGAGTGGTAGAAATATAAAACTTGGTTTAGGCATTATTGCCAGTGCACGAAACCAAAGATCTTTATTTTCCATTCGTCATTGTACATAGCGCATTTCCAAAATGCTTCTACTCGAGAAATTGATTTACTTTACTTTTAGATTTTAAACAATTTATAATTGATTAAACAAACAAGCCGCTTAAAAGGAATAAACTCCTTTGTTAATAATTTAACTTTTTAACTTATTTTTTATTCAATTGTTTGATAAATAAAAAAAAATTATTTGATTTATCACATGTCAAACTATTAATATTTACTGATATTTAAAACTACTACATGATCATTTAAGAGAAGTTTCTGTGCTTTTCTGCATTTAAAAAATTTTTAATGGCAAACCCTTTTTGAGATACTCTGGAGTAATATGAGTTCCTTAAATTGGATTTTCTACTATTTCTTTTAGATATTATCTGATTGACCATTGTTTTGTAAGCTAATTCATGAGGTAAAACATTGACACAAAGAATTAGTTTCTATTAAATTTTATACAAAGGCGTATACACTTTTGTTTCATGCTTGAATAAAAATGTAGATTTTGCTATACAAGGGGGGTGTTAGTTTAGTTTTTATGCAAAGCTTGAAGGGGACTAAGAAAATGGATACATTGTTTGAATTATAAGCTGCTTTCTATCTTTTCTATCCCTCATTTTTTTTTCTTTTTGGCGTCTTGTTTCCCAAAAGATTTTATTCAACGTGATTCGATATATGGATGCCAGATTCATGAACTTGTTTATATCTGAAGCTGGAAAAACACTAGCGAAATAATCTACGCAGCTGTTTACAACTCTTTAAATTATGTGGGTTTCGATGATGTTGGGAAGTTTGTTACAGCAAAATGACTTTGTTTGTGAACTTGTATAGCATAATGTATCTGGACTTGTGAGAAAAGTATCTTTGATTGAATGTTCGTTACATACGTCGATTATACCATTTCATTTAAAAATATTTGAGTATGGCATCAGTAGCGTTCATTTCCCGCCATACCGAGAGTTAAATGTTGCTTTCGTTGCTATTTGTTTTTATAAAAAACATTAATGATTTAGCAGGAGAAATTTAACACTATGTATATTAAACAGGTACGTAGGTTCCTCATTTGTTTAATGGATATTATAAAGTTTGTGAACGTAGTTTATGGTGGAAAAAATTATTCAAGAAATTGTGATAGTTCTCATTTATTGGAGTTTGTTCTTTTTGGAACTTTTAAGTTAATTTTCTATATTTAGTAAGTTGATTACTTTGCGACTAATGATTATTTCGTAATACAGAATGAAGATTTTGATTTGATGTTGAGTGTCAGTCACTTAACACTGGTTGGATTACTCTGTTGACATAACGAGAAATAGCATGCATTCAATTTTAATATTGTTGATGAACATGCATGTTGCCGAAATGAAACCGTAATTTGCTGTCCTGAAATAGAAACCGAAATTCACTTTTTGCTCTTACTTAACGGAGTTTTTGGTAAATTTTTGAAGTTTTTATCGCACAAATTTTCTTTCATATATGTCATCGCAAGTAATTATTTGAATATGCTCGGAAACAGACCTAAGTTGTTTTATTGCATGTACAGTTCCTGTGTTTCATTTTTAATTAAAATACACGTAACAGTTTACTAGTACTCTGAAAAGCTTACATAAAAATTTTATGCACAGTGAGTTCTGGTGTGAGTGATTTTTGAATTAAAAGAGTGATTTAGATTTTTTCAATCTAAAATAAAAAAAAATTAAATGCTTGAAATAAAATAGAAATATATATATAGAAATAGATATATATAGAAATATATATATATATGTTTATATATGTGATAATTTTTCAAATTCTGTTTGTCTCATTATATACTTGATAGAATATTCTTATTACGTTACTAAACGTTATAGCATTATTAATTTTTTCGTAAGTTTTTATGATGAACTAACCCTTTTTATTCATTATTTAATATAGATGTTTTGTAGCATTCTGAATTTTTGAGTTAGATTTTTAAGTAAATAAGGGCAAGTATTAAATTTCAGAGAAAATTAATTATTTCATACAATTGCGTAGCATTTAAACTTGTGATCGTAATACACATACAACTTGCTTATGCGATTTTTGTGTAGTCTTTAAGCATTTCAAGGGGAAAAAATATACAACTTGTGTAATGTAATAAATGATGCAGTGTGGTATAATACTGACATTTATTTTTTTCTGTTAAAAAGGATTTATAATCATGATCTCAAAAAATGAAATAGTACAGAAAAAGGCAAAATGTAACCAGAACACCAATGGAATTTTCGTTTTATAAAAAATTCCTTTTTCACATAATTCAAGAAATGTGTGTAACACTTTTTTTTTTCATTTTGGGTAAAAATATATTTAAGAGTGCCCCATGGCAAAAATTGGCGATTGGTCAGCAAGGCACAATTTCAAGATGGCTGCTACACAAAACCAAAATAACAAATTAAAGAATTGCACAAACTCGGTTTCCGTCTACACATTGATCTATTTTTACTTTTAAAAAAATCAGAGAATTACACAAACTCGTCATTGCACACTTCCTTGACTTTGTTCATGTACACATCGATCTATTTTAGCTTTAAATAAATCAGAAGAATGATGATGTCATGTAATGTTAAACCAAAGGGTTAATTCCCAGTGAACGGTACGCTCCTTGTCCGCCATCTTGTTTTTGGCGACTATTGGCGCCACTCCGCTGGTGAAAAGCAGATTGAAATGTAGCAAGCTGCAAAACCGTTAAATTAACGGCAAAAAGTGTTGAAATTCAAACTTACCTCCTACAGCTTTTAATATAATTGGATCAAACAAGAATTAGATCATCATGACATCACATCGTTCATTGCGCAAGTTACTCCAAAGAGGATCCGATAACGCACACAAACCAAAGGAGAGAACGAGGTTACCATCTTTTAACGGGAGAGAAAGGGTGAAGTTGACAAGGAGAAAATAAGTATCGCCCGAAAAATGGCGCCAAAAATACACCAAAAAAATCGCCAAAATAGCGTACCGTACACTGGGATACAGCCAAACAAAGTTATTCATCACCAAAATTTGTAAGCAATCGAAGCTTAATAATCTGTATTTTAAATCACACAATGAAATAACATCAGGGTTGCCATGCTACTAGGCAAACCGGAAAAAGTCGGGGAATTCAAAAATTGAACAAAAAGTCAGGGAATTCAAATATTTTAGTCTAAATGTGGAAAAGTCGGGGAATTTCATACAGCTATCCCCCCAAAAAGCGAGTTTTGCGCCAACGTTGGAAGTGATCACTTTCTTGGCGCACATTAGCGTCACTCGGGCAGCTGGCATAGAGCCAATTTTTGCAGCTCTAAAGAGATTATTGAAAGACTCGCATGCGCATTTGCAGTGCATGTTGAACTAAAAAAAAAAAAAAAATACGTATTCTTGCATAAAATAAAATCTTATTTAATCCTAGTATAGCAGTACCATGGAGAATAGACTGTGTGCGGTACTCACGGTGTTTGCCGACATTATGATTAGCAGTAAACGGGCCATTTCGGTGTTGGCGGCAATTTTTAAAATCGTGCCAAGGCCGTAGCGTATATACTAGGATTTTACTGCAAAATCTTTTAAACATTTTTTTTCTCTTTTTCACGAATGCCTATTTGTCATTTTGCAGTAAAATAAAAAAATAGTAATTAGTCATCTAGGCTAACCATTTAATATAACTATATTCGCCAAAATCGTTGGGTATTGTAATTCAGTTTTTTTAATTTTTTTAATGTTGTTCATATAATTTAATGTTGCTTCTTCCCCCTAAATTTATTTATTATTAGTAAATAATGCTTTCAAATTTCAGGAAATTTTCTCTGGCATAATCCTGAAACTAATTCTAGCAGTATGATGACATAACATCACAAAATTCAATGCACATATTTTTGCTTCAGTGTTCAGCTAAATAAACATAAAGTACCTGAATTTATTTAAAAATATCATTAAATAGATTTCTTTCGTTTAGCTGCAAAATGTCAGAGGGGGGAAAAAACAATTTCTATCCACATTAAGCGGATTCTGATCTCAATTCTCCAGTGGAGAAAACAACTCCTATTATGGTTATAATAGCAATCTTTGGGGATAATATATAAGTCATATGTAATTGACAAATTTTGTGTTTTCAGTTGGTACCATAATTAATTTACCTCTTAGCGCAGCCAAAGTGCATTACGCAAATAGACTGGAATTTTCTTAAAACATACCTGGAAAAGTCAGGGAATTTCATTCTCCTGTTTGAGTGGCAACCCTGTAACATTAAAAAGGAAATACGTCTTGTTGCATACCATATTTAGAAATTTGTTTCTTCAGTCTGTGGCTTATAAAATTCCTTAACAGCACCCAAAAACTTTCTAAAATTATCTGAACTAGGATATGCATTCTGCCGTCACCACGTAAATTCACAAAAATGAGAGTAAAAAATATCCGTAGTGCTGAACTGTCGGTGGCACTTCTTGCATGAACCTTTCTTGCGACAAACCCATTCAGAGCCATCTGAATGATCTTTACTTTTTATCATATGCATTTCCTTCGTACAAACAGGACACTACCGTCTTTTTCCGAAAATAAGACACTGTCTTACTTTCTTTTTTGGTCCAAAATATGCACTAGGGCTTATTTTCGGGGGAGGGCAAAAATAAAAATATATTTATATATTTTTATTTAAAATTTATTTTACACAGAACACAGAAATTAAAATTTATTCAATTACAATCATGTCATCGTCTTCTGGAACATCGTCATAAATAAAATTCTGAATAATATTCTGATTTTCTTCCAAATCCATTTCCTGTTGAATCATTGGTCCGAATCTCTCATGTCTTGCGATATAGCTATCGTTAAATGAATACTTCTTATCTAAGTAACCTGTTCGTAGTGCATTGGAATTATCAGTATCAGTTATTTTGTCCCATGAATTTTTTACCCAATTCACAAGTTCTTGTAAGCCTGATTTTACAAAATTACCTCGATGATTTCTCACCATTCTGTTTTCAATATATTCATTGATTTCCATCCGCAAATGATCCTTGAATGGCTTGTTTATTGCAATGTCAAGATTCTGGAGGTAACCAGTCATTCCTGCCGGAATCATTATTTGATCAATCTTCCTCTCAGCAAGAAAGTTTCTCATGTCTTTAGTTTGTCTGTGAGTACTGGCTGAATTCTAAACTAGTAAACCTCTATTTTGACCCCTCAACAGTGGTGACAGCATAAAATCAACCCACTTTCTTATAACTGCTTGGGTGCACCAGGCATTCTCACTTTCAATGACATAAATTCCTGAAACACGTTGAATCTGGTCTTTTTTACTTTTAGTGATTAAAAATGGCGATACTTTCTTGCCATCTAGACGAATCACCAAAATACAGGTAACACGTGCACTATCGTAACCGGTAGAAGGAACGTAAATTGACGAAGAAGCCTTGTGGTGAACTGTCGTTTGAGCTCCTTGGCCTAGCAATACCGCGGTTTCATCCATAGCAATCATGTTGGAGAGTTGGTATTTCGAAAAATCTACGCCATCAACAACGCAAGTGCACGCTTAATAACTTCATTGTCTTCCAGCTTAAACAATGTTGTTGATCTCCTTAGAGACAGTTCATATCACTTAAGGAAGTTGTCCAACCAGGGTGACGATGCTTTAAATTCTTCTGTGGATATATCAAATTCAATTGCTGTTTCAAGGGCAAATTTTTGAATATCAGCCCTGCGCACAACCAAAGCCATTGCTCTCATGCCTGCAATCCATTCCCAGATGCAATCTTCCAACTCAAAAAATAACGGCTGCCGACCTGATCCAACTTTGCGTTTTTTCTTATTTTCCTTGCTCCACTAGTTGACACAGGTAATCGTAGTCTGCACGCCATTTACGAACCATATGGAGATCCAGCATCTTCTCTTTACAGAATGCTACAAGATTTACACCGCTGGAGTCTTCCACGATTCCCTTTTTGTACTCGACGGAATAGCTCTTTCGTTTTGTACTCATTTTAACTGGGGTTAAAAATTATTCGCTTTATTTTTAAATAAAATTACGTATGAGGAAATAACCAGACTTACAAGACTGAAATAAATGAACGTTGTATACCTGCACTGTAGCTCAATGTAGACTGCTGCCTTATGTTGTATTTTTAAGATAAATTCCAAGAATTAATTTGAAACGAACTGTAGAGATAAACAATTAATTTCTCGGGATATTTTGTTTCAAACATTTCTCTGAAATTAGAGTATTAGGAAAGCTAAACATATTATTACTTAACTTAATAAATCAACAGCACTTTTTAACGAATTCTTTTTGTCACATAATTTTAACTAGTGATTATTTTTGGGGGATGTCTTATGTTACAAAAATATCCGAAAATCACGATAGGGCTTATTTTCGGAGGATGTCTTATTTTACAAAAAGCTCCGAAAATCACGATAGGGCTTATTTTCGGAGGATGTCTTATTTTCAGAAAAAGACGGTAACGACTACTAAGTGAACCTTAATTTACATACCAGTCAATTAATGCTTTTTTTCCCTTTCGTTCCAAACCGTACAAAAACTTTACATTAATCTTGTCACATATACCCATTTTACGGTGTACAGCACAAAATAAGCAGTGTACTTCCAACCTGACATCCAACACAGAAATAAGCCCTTACAAATATTTTCTTATCAGTCAAATTCACCGCAGTCACGCAACCAATCACGTCATAATAGGGTTTCCGTAACATTCAACTACTCAGGTTACCATAAATGAAGCAACAACTTCACGATAATCCAAGGGACACTTTAAAATATAGACTAACCTCATTTTGTTTGTATGTATGATTTGTAATTTAATATGGTAGATATTAATATTTATGTTTAGATTAACTACATATCTTTCAAAAAATGGTTGTAAGCTGTGCCGTGTTCATGATGTTGAGTATGCATGGTTTGAAAATGAATCCATTACCGTTTCAACATTACTTCCGCTGACATTTTAATTTAAAACACTTTCATTAGAAAACTATTCAGAATGTATGGGTACTTTTATGTTGTAATGGCCACCTTGAAAGAAGATAGTCACCTGCACTGTTAATCACCCAAATTGATATCCAACTGAAAGCCAAATCTGGTTAACCCCTTGCATCACGTTCTTTCAGGAAAAATACTGATAGTTTTCAATAATTTTCACCCTTTCCTTTGTGCTTTGATTTCTACATTTTACAAGACTGTGTATTTTTTAGCGTACACATGAGAAATAGTCAATTCAATATATGTGGGTACTGCACAGGTATAAAATAAAAACGGATTTACATATTTTATATTTACTGTCATTTTTCTGATCAGTATTTCTGAAGATTGAGAAGAGTTTACTGGCTCTAAAAATTTTAATCAAGTTTTGGTTTTCTGATAAAATGTTTCTTTTTATTATTATTTATGAATAGAACATTGCCTGTAAGCTACGGAGATAGCCAAACAAAACGTTCTTTTCCAGTTCACAACCTGGATGAGGAGTTAACTGTCTTTCGTGATGGCGAGGAAAGTGTATATTGATAATTTTTTCTGGTGCAAAATATGTTATAATTTTTTTATTTAAGAAGAACTGAGAAAACTTTGGTAGCATTTTGTGAAAAAAAAAATACAGTTCACCTTTTAAAGAGTATGTGAAAAAAGTCACAAAAATATCTGTATACCTGTGATGAAAGAATTGGAGATATAAAAAGTTCTGGGAAGAAAAGTCGCATAGACTGTCATTATGTTCAAAATTGATTTGTCACACCATTTTGATTTATTTGCTGTTAGGCCTGTAGATCATAGAGCATGGTGATTGCACCTGCTTTTAAGTTACTGCTAATGCTTTTACGTGTAATTTAATAATTGGCTCCTAGGCTGATGGCAATGAATAAATAATAAGTACTAAATGTCCAAGAATAACTGATAATAAGAGAAAAGTGACATTCTGCCGCCATATCTTTGGAGTTTCTTCGATTTCCTCGAGTTCTAAAAGAAATTCATAAAAGCATGGAAAAGAGACTTAAAAACATGTTAAACTTTCTAAGTTGCCTAAAGAGCTGAAAAGCAGATTAGGTAATAAATTTGAAAGAATAATGTGATAAATAAAATACTCTACAAATAAAAAGTAATGTTCTTAAAAATAAGTTAAGGTAGCCTAAAAATACTTAATGACCTATTAAGACTAAATTTATCGTTTTAGTCTTTTTTAAAACACTTAAAAAAAATTGAATCCACTGTAAATTCATTTTGCAATCCGATTTGGAAAAACAGTCCCTTGTTTTTGTCCATATGTATAGACATCATGCCAAAAAATCATCTAAATGGATTTGAGAACCGTCAAAATGAGTATTTCTGTTTAAATATAATATCCAAAATTTTTGGTGTTTACAATACTTCCTTTATTTCGAACAAGGAATTAAAAAAACAAACCAAATCGAGAATTTTCTGAAAATATAAACTTAATGGTGAGCAGTTAGAACAGTAAATAAATAAAAATATTTGTTAAATTAAAAATGCCATTAAAATGATTACGTGTTTTCTGATTATTTTTGTCTATATCAGAAAGTTTAGTATTATCAGACAGTGTATTTGTGTCCCATCTCTCAACTGTAATGTTTTTCATATACTTGTTATTACAAAACTTTCTCTTTTTAGAATGTTTAGATCTTCATCTGTCTATTACGAACATTTAACATATTTAATTTTACACAAACTATATATATATAAAAAAAATGGGTAAAAAAATTTTCAAAATCCTCAAACGAGTGCAGTGATATTTGTAAACATAAGAATGAAGAATTAGCGTTTTACCGAACTAAAGATGAAATTAAGGCAAAAAAACTGTTGCCAGATTTTTAAAAATGTACTACAAAATATCTAAAATTAGTAGGAAGGTTTATAATTTAAAAAATTCTAATGAAAAAGTCTCTGAATGGGTACGTCTTTTTAAATACCCATTCCTTTCATTTCAGAACATTCCAATTTCCGGTTTGCTCTGTGACACAAAAATGCTTATAACAGTTCTAGTTAACCTTTCAACAAACAAAAAATTGATTTGATCGCTAGAGATGTAATTTTTAAGATAATTTAATAAAAAATATTTGGAATTTAGACCAAAAATTGTCTTTTTTTATCAGGGTTCATACAATCCTTAAAAGTCTGTAGGTTTTTTGGTCCTTAAAAGTCCTTAATTTCACCCAAAATTGCAAAAGGCCCTTAATTTTAATTATCTGAAATTTCTTTATGTTTTTACAACTGCCATTTTGAGTGTGAATAAGCATTTTGGAGGAATATTTTTGGCAGTTCACAGACAAATATGATTATCTTTTGAATGGGTTATAATTTGTTCCTATCTCTAATATAAATGGTGCGATACTCGAGTTTCTGGGCAAGAAATAAAATATAAGCATTTTGAAATTATTTTATTTTTTCTAATGAAGAGCTGTTAAACAACTTTTCACTTTTGGGAAAGTAAATTCTTTTATTGAACGGTTTTAAATTTGGAAACTTATTAACATTTTGGAGATTTTAAGAACAATTTCTACAGAAAATTTTTAATACCGAGATTTGTAAATTTTTAGAAGCTCTCGAGAGCTATTCTTAGACTGAATTTGAGTTGCCCTGCATATGAATTACGCCTTGAAATTTAGAGTGGAGGGGAGGGAAAGGTATCTTTAAATATAAGTAGAGAGAAGTAAATAAATTACTGGTAATCATTTACTAGCAGATTCAGGGAAATATAATTAGTAGTTGGCAGATACCCCCTTTTCTTTCATAAACAGAGTGCATACATTATACAGAATCATTACTGAAAAATCTAGGTTACAATCGTGCTGTACATAAGCGGTTTTCTGCTAACTACTATTTCTGCAGCTTTCAACAATGCTTTTGTTGGACAATATTAGGGGTACTATATCTTAACAATGTGGTCAGGTTCTAAAACACTACTGTTACATTGCTGTTTTTTCAAAATGAGAAATAAGTGTATTTTTAATTACACGCAGTGAGGAAATGTAATAATTTTTGTAAGGTAGTGAATATAACTCACATCTTTATTTTTTACAATTGAAATTTGGATTAACTGTGAGGCGTATATTTAGGCCGATATCGAAAATTTTTTTGAAGCATTGCGATTTTTTAAGCATTTCAGCATTTTACCCCCTTTTTTTTTTTACAGTTTGTTATGAATAGTAGGTTAAAATCTCAAAGCCATGAAAAGTCTACCATTGAGACAACTGTAGTATTTAGATTATTTTTAGATGTGATTAATAAGCCGCTTATTTTTAGATGTGATTGGCTGAACTAGAAAAAAATATTCCTGTTACAAAAAAGACAAAAGAATGGTACATTTTAGGTTATTTTGCAGTTTAAGGCTGAGTGAAACTAATTCATATTTATGGCAGGGCGGAAGACATAATCTTTAAACAGATTTGAAGCTTGGTTGTTGCAGTTTATGATAGATTATGTTGGTTATATTTGGTTGCTGGTTTAGAAGGGTACTGAAGTTTATAGTCAAAGACTGTATATCTGAAGAAAAAGTTTTGCTACTTGTACACTCACGTTTGTGAAAATTGCAACACCAAGAAGGAATCGTCATAATTGAATGCAATTTAATACACAGTTGAGTGGTAGTGGTACAAATAAATGATTAAATGTTCAAAGCAAACAAACAAGAACAAGAGATCAGAATCAGTATTTTGTGTGGCCACCACGCGCCGCAATAAGTGCTGCTACACGACGTGGCATGGAGTCAAACAAAGTTTGAATGTCTGACTGAGGAAGAGCATTCCATATCGTTTGTACGCGTACCCAAAGTTCGTCTGCAGACGCAACAGGACGAGGATCACGAGCAAGACGCCGACCAATGACATCCCACACATGTTCAATTGGCGACATATCCGGGGAACACGCAGGCCAAGGAAGAAGCTGTACCTGCTGCGCTGCAAAGAAGGATTTAACAATCCGAGCAGTATGAGGGCGGGCATTGTCCTGTTGAAATACAGCGCCTGGCAAGCTTTGAAGGAAGGGAACAGCTTCGGGCTGTAGAACTTCACGGATATACCGGTTGCTGTTCAGATTGCCCACAATTCGTAGCAATTGAGATCGTCTATGATATGCTATGGCGCCCCAGACCATAACTCCGGGTGTTCGTCCACTGTGGCGTTCGATAATGCACTCCGGAAGGTGGCGTTCACCGGCATAGCGTCTGACACGAATGCGGCCATCATGGTACCACAAATTAAAGCGGGATTCGTCAGAAAACACGACATGCTGCCAATCAGCACGCCAGTCTCTATGCTGATTGGCCCATTGTAGCCGCAGGCGGCGATGGTCGTGCGTTAGGGGGATCCTGTATAAAGGAGTCCGTGCGCGCAGTCCACACTGCAGCAGACGTCTACGAATTGATGAAGCACACAATGAAACACCTGTAGCTATTGACCACAGTGCTGCCAATTGTCTAGAGGAAGCTGTACGGTCCGTCCGCGCCATGCGGACCAGGTGTCTATCATCGCGAGCTGACGTCACATTTCGGGGTCCACTCCCGGATTTCCGAGTTGTCCGACACTCGTCCGTCCACTGCTTCCAAACGCGCATCACTGTGCTGCTGTTACGCTGCACACGAGAGGCTACTGCACGATACGACAATCCAGCTTCACGAAGGCCGATGATTCTCCCTCGTTCAAACTCTGTAAGTTGTTCAAATCTCGCTCTCTTTCGTCGATGAGGCATAAGTACAGATTGAGTTAACGTTTACCACTAGCAGATAACCACCGATAACCATACACGCCTCGCTACAGCCGTCTATTTATTCGGATCCATCAGCCGTTCAGAGGGCGCTGCTCAGCATACGCATGCGCTACGGATTTGCAATTCTAATCATTTGCATATCATGCGCTACTTTGCATTTCCTGAAAATTTCAGCTCACTCGCGTAAGTCCTTCATGGTGTTGCAATTTTCACAAACGTGAGTGTAGAATATGCTTTTGCATCAGTATTAAGCATTATAGTATGATTATTGAAAAGAGTGCAAAATGTGTGAAGTAAAGCAATACGAGGTACTGATAACAGTAATTTATTTGGTGACAGTACTGAGGTAACAGAAATTTAGTAAGTTAATTACTCTTTGAATATTACGATGCATTGTACATATATAAAATGTAGAATTTTAAGTTGAAATAGTCTCACCAGTTGGCAAATGTATGAGATTGTGGAACTCTGAAAATTCGACCCGAGTTAAATTCTGGCAAATAGACTGGTTCCATGAATGTCTGGTTTTCTTTTTTTGTATGTGTAATGTAAATCCAAACAAATTCTTATTTTGGTGATTGATAAGAATAGCTTTAGTATGCAATCATTTGGTGCTATAATCCATCTTAAAATGTTGCTAAGTCATTATTCCTACTCACAATGTATAATATATTCAAATGAAACAGTATAACAGAAAAATGCTTATTATTATTTTTCTCTTATATTGCTATATTATTGCATATATATATAGTAAGGCTGAAGGAAATAGTTAAATCTGCTTCGAAAATTTTCTTTGAGATCCAAATAAAAAGACTTCTTAAATGTGAACATCTTTTTATAAACTTATGGTTATTCAAAAGACAAGGTTAATAATAATAAATTAACCAACTTAACTAATTGTTTTGAAATTACATCCATTTATTTTTAAATTGAATTTAAATAATTTATGTAAAAAACTAACACCAACTATTATATATTGGCACATATATAATGGTTGATACGTATATAATGACTGCATACCAGAAAATTAGGTGATGGATGATATAAACTGATGAAATTTTGGCCGTTTGTTTTTCTTAAACATGTGAATGCAGTAGAACTAAACTTTTATACTAGTTTTTATTTTGGAATAATCAGTGATGTAACTGTTGTGCTGACTTTCTGAGATCCATGGGTTAATTTTTATTTTCACTTTCTAGTACTTAAATTTTTGATTTCATCAGGCATTTATTTTACATCGTCATTGTGAAGTGTGTCAGTATCTTTTTGTTATAAGTACGTTATATTCTTGATATGTTGTGGCATTCATCATGAATGGCCAAATCAATTGATCATTTAGTTGTCATTAGAGCAAAAAATTTCTTCAATTAAATCCTTTTTGGAAAAATGATAAAAGTAGATTAATTTTAATTAAAGTATGGCACAAATATACAATGTGAATGTAAATCTTTTCCCATCTTGCAGTTTTTTGTAGAGCGGCCCATTAAACTGGATAGTGGATGGTTATAGCTCAAAGGGTAAAAAATAATAATTTTTTTTTTCTGTTTTTATGTGTGTCATTGTTTCATCAGTAATCAAGGATCGTAGTTAAAGAAATTTTTCTCCATGATATCACTGGTGTTACTTGTATAATTTTTACATTTGGGTTAAATTTTACATTTTACTTTTTTGATTACAAGAGTTAACATTTTGGTTAAGTTCTTTTGGTACTGTTTTGTTATCGGGGCTGGAGTCGTCGCCAAATGTGTTGCTAAACTTGCGAAGAGATTGGTTCATATGAAGTCACGAATGTTTACTTATAAAGTCGTTACAGTGTTAACTTTTTTAAGAAAAGGAAAAGAATGTCTTCAAAATTGGCAGTGAGAATGCAAATTCCAAGCATGTAATGGTCACTTGTGTTTTTATTATTATTGTATGGATTTGAAATATGGACTTGCCTAATGATGAAATATCTTCCATACAATTTTTTCAGGAACGAGGAATTATTCAGTCTGAAAAAAAAAAGTGCATGAAAAACCATAAAATGAAATTTTTTTTTCTGATTTCTTTGGCAATTTGTTTAATTTATATTAAAAATTTCTAATTTTACTAACATTTGATGTTACTTTTCTCCTTTGATTTTTCTTCAACGGAACCATATCGTAGTGTTGCATGCGTACAGGTTTGTAATGGATTGAATGCACAAGGTCATTAAAAAATTAATAAAATTTCTTCTTTTCACAAGAAATAAAACAAAATACTGAAATATTTCAGTATTTTGTTTTATTTCTTGTGAAAAGCGATATTTGTACAATATCACAATATCTCAAGCGTTAAACAGAACTCAGTTCAAAAACAGAGAAACTAATTCTATCTCACAGTGAATTCGCTACAACCAATCACAGCATTAACTAAACAACAGCTTAAAACAGCTACAACTGAGCTGAGGTGTTTTAATTCGGCTTTTATAAGCTTTTTAATTATTCACTAGAATATTCTGGTAATAGTTTCTCGATTTTTATGGATGGCAACAGCAATTACTAGATATTTATTTATTAAATATTAAATGCATGCACGCACTCTTTTATTTTTACTTTTCCAACGTAGCTTTCTCTTCAAAATCGTCTGCGTTGCATGGGAAAATAAAGCAATTTAAATTATAATTCTAAATAAATATGAAATCTTTAACAGTATTTTATTTATTATAATTTAAATATTTTGGCGATTATTTTTGTGCTTCGAATTTTTTACGAGATTGTCAGCTTTTGGCGATATTTGAATTTGGTCCCGATAACAGAAGCGATAACCTTTCTTTTTTGGGGCAAACTTTTTTCCCTAGTCGTTAAATACTTGCATGAAAGCATTCTTTAGGAACGGCCAAACACATTGGTAATATAGTTATTTGCTTGCGAATAAGATTGTCTGTGGTGCACCTATATTACATTCGCTAGAAATGGGGAGACACAATTGCAGGTAAGTATTATACAGGAGTCAAACCTATTTCAGGATAACAGCTAACATATGTGTTACCATTGTGTTTGGAGCACAACAATTGTTTAGAGTGAAGCTAGTGAGTGGTTTTTCAGTGAACTCTGGGAGTTATTTTTTTTTAGAAAGTAGCGTTAATGGTAAATCATATTACTTGTTGGTCAAGCTCATCCACTTTCATTGGTAAGTGAGACACAAAGTGTCTCGCTGAACTATACTGCTGAACTATAATTACTTTATACTATACTGCTGAACTATAATTACTTTATACAATATAATTATGAGAAATTATGCACAATTTTGGAACTGTGAGAAATGTTCCTCTCATTTTTTTAAAGGAACCATTCATTTAAATAAATATAAATGTGTGTAATAAATGTATGTTCTTGCGATTGACAGTTTGAAGGTATTATTTATAAAACCTTTTTTGACTGTCAGCCCTTTTTATCCTGTCTCTGTAGATATAACTATTTTCTCTCTTGTTTTCCATAGATTGTTATTCAAGGCTTTAGAAGCTATCGAGAGCAAACTGTGGTTGAGCCATTTAGTCCACGACATAATGTGATCGGTAATGCATTATAATATTTATGTATATATAACAAATTTATACATCTTTTTGAATCTTATGTTCTTTGTTTTTATAATTACTTCTTGTGTAAAGAGTAGATTTAAAAAAAAAAAAAAAATCCTTGTTTGTTACAAGAGGAATAGTCATGTTTCTGTGTGCTTGTATTTCAGAATATCATAATTTTATATTTTGAAATTTGTTCTTAAAATACTTTTTGCAGATTAAATATGGAAAAAAGGCAGAGGCACAATTTGTGCAATATTTTTCACATTTTATAATATGCTCTGGTGACTGAAAAATATCGATGTGACTTGTTCCAAGTTTTTTTTTTTTGCTTTAAATAACGTAAAATGAAGAAAAATTCATGCTGACTGTTCACTAAATTGCAACCTCAGTATCAGTGTTTTTTTATAGTCAACAAGCTATAAATGAATGACAAATATGTTAGATTCTGAGAATATCCTTAATAAAACTTTTATAGTGTGTAATCTGTAAAGATTTCCTCTTTTCTGAAGGTTGCAGCTGCTACAGCCAGAGAGGTTGTGCAAGAGGTCTAAACTGCTTATTTTATCAGTTATTGGGCAGGTGAATTGTGTCCAGCAGACAAAACTGCAGAAAACAAACAACACAACTAAAAAAAAAAAAAAGCAACAGACAAAGAGTGGAATAAGAACAGATTAGATATTAAAGTTGAAAACTGAAAACACAAGTGCAAAAGTGCAATGATTGTTGCAAAAATGATTATTACAGAAATGCATGGTCTTTCAATTGACAATATGCATTTGTATTCAATTACCGTAATTTCCGGAAGAAACAGCACGGCGTTTACGTGTTTAAAACTTAAATTTTCAGCGGGTGCGGCGTTTCTATCCATGCGGTGTTTAGGTGCACTAAAAATATTTCCTATGATGGTCATTGTACATAGTTTGAATAACATTGTCATTGTACATAGTTTGAATGGCATTCATTGTGTATAGACTGGTCCTGTTCCAACACAAAAGACCACTCAGTTGCTTTTTGCGAACGTTATTTTGTTTACATTCTTTCCCTTGAACGGAGCTACATGCCTTAGTCATCCTAAACAACAAGATCTCAGAACAATAACATTCTTCCCCCTTTCAAATCAGCATTCTCATCAGTTTGAATAGACTCTCTCCTCTGTCATTCGATGTCTAGGACCCATCCTTTCCCGACCCCTGCCTTTTCTGCAATTTTTTTCAAAGGTGGACATGACTCCACCTGCCTCGCAATAATGAACTCTGACGTATTTCCCCTTCAGCATGAATCGATTTTTCTTGGCATTCTGCCAGATACAGATCCCATCAGTTTGGGTACAAGTACTTGTTGGATAGTTTTTAAGTAAGAAGGGAGCGGAAAATTTTTGTAACTGGCACCTAAACGGCACAGAAGCTATACCGCTGGTTTTAAGCTTAATGTAATTTCACGTGCTGAACAAATTGGAAATAGAGCAGCAGCTCGAGAGTTTGAAGTGGACGAGAGATGTATTCGATGTTGGAGAACTGAAAAAGAAGAACTTAAAAATATGCCACAACAGAAACGAGCCAAAAGAAGTGGTACTGTAAGGTGGCAGAATCTAGAGGACGGTCTTGCAGACTGGATAAAGGAGCAACGAGGAAAGGGAATGGCAGTTTCGACTGTAAAAATTCGCTTTCAAGCAAAATTTATAGCAAAACAAATGAACATAAATGATTTCAAAGGAGGGCCTTGCTGGTGTAGCAGATTTATGAAAAGAAAAAATATTTCTGTGCGTACTAGAACAACAGTCGGGCAACTATTACCAATGGACTGGCAGGATAAAAAAGCATCTTTTCTAAAATATGTGACAGATATTATTGATAAAAAAAAACTTCTTCGGTCACAGATAATAAATATGGATGAAACGCCGTTAGCTTTCGACTCTCCTGCAAACAGAACTGTTGATGAAACTGGTGCAAAAACTGTATCTGTGCTTACGACGGGGCATGAAAGAACGTCATTTACATGTGTGTTAGCTTGTGCCGCAAACGGTGACAAGCTAAAGTCGATGATCATTTTTAAACGAAAAACTATTCTGAAGGGAGATTTTCCTAATGACGTAATTATTTGTGCAAACGAGAATGGCTGGATGTGCGAAACAATTATGCATGAGTGGCTACAAAAAGTTTGGCAGTGTCGTAAGGGATCCTTTTTCCAACCAAAAGGGTTATTGATAATGGATTCCATGCGTGCTCATTTACTTGAGTCAGTGAAAACCAGATGTCAAAAATTGTGTACGACCGTACCAATAATTCCTGGTGGTTTGACAAAAATCTTGATTTGTCAGGTAATAAATCCTTCAAAGCTGAAGTCCGAAAGCGGTGGGCGTGTTGGATGAGTGAAGGATTGCATACGTATACCAAAAGCGGTAAAATGCGTAGAGCATCTTATGAAGAAGTTGCAAAGTGGGTAGTAAGTGCGTGGAAATCTATAAAATCATCGTCAATAATAGCAGGGTTCAAAGAAGCTGAAATTATATGCTTAGATAAAGAGACTGTAAACCAAGAGGATGAATGTGGCAATCTGGAAGACTTGGACTTGGCTCAAGATTTACTAAATCTTTTTAATTCGGATAGTGAGGAATCAGATTTTGATGGCTTCATATGATGTATAGGTTGCTGTAATACCTTTTGTAAGTAAAATTTAAAATTTCCTTTTGTCGTCTAAATTTAATAGTTTGTTGTTGCAACATTTTATATAATATAGTCTGAGTATTACAAATATGAACTTCTTTAGTGGGTAAATATAAGTATATTCGTGAATGTAAATATATTTTCAACATTTCTTACCTTTAATTTATTTTTTAGTTATGGTTTCATTTCTTGCATTTTTCTTAACTGATATGTCATATAGCAGGACATAGGTTGAGATTTTGCATCTATATGGCCCAGGACGATGTCACGCGCAATTTAATCTATTGCGGCATTTACGCTGATGCAGCGTTTCTGTGTAATTAAAATTTTTTTCCCGCCATTTTTCTCGAGTGCAGCGTTTACGCTGATGCGGCCTTTCTTCCGGAAATTACGGTATATGTATTTGTGTGCATTGGTTCTACAGTTGATATTTTTCAAGTACTCATTCAGAATATCCGATAAAGCACACTATTAGCAGATATGAAAATACGCTGTTTCAGTCACTGAAGATGTGACAAATGTATGGTGTAATTGGAGTTTTGGTTATGTCAAGCTGATGACAATGTACATGTTATTTGAAGTAGGTATTTCTGTGTATATCTTGTGTATTATGTATCACAGTGAAGATTCTTTTATGGACTGCAAATACGACTAGGCATGTTCGGTCGTGTGGCTGTGATAGAGTATTGTAATATCCAAGGATATCTACATTGAAGTGCAAAACCTAAGCAACAGGTATTCTTTTTCCATAACTCCACGAGAAATCATCTGAGAGACATGAAATTCAGAAATGGGCAGTCCATTTGAGTGATATCTGCACTTTCCAGTAGCTTCTGAATAACAGGAGTCCAGTGTGGCCATGCATTGTCATCCATAAAAACGAAGTCTGCTCTAGTGGCACATCGGAACACATGCACATGCACATGGGAAAGGATCACCTCCTGACAATAGCGATCTCCGGTTACTGAATCTCTGTAGAAAATATGGAGCTTTGTCTGCCCATTTAGCATAATGCCTTCCCATACGAGAACTCCAGGACCACTGTAACGGTCTCTTTCCGTGATGTTTTTGGAATGAAACTGTGTCTCGGCTTTTCTCCTAATAAACTGCCATTGAGAATCACTTGTATGCATGACTGAGCCACATATAGTTTAATCTTAGTTTGTTTAAATCTCTATTGAATGTTAGACATTGCACCAGCTTGTGTTTGGTTGCTGTGGATTGTTTTACATAGCAAGTAGACAAGATGTTCCCATAAAGTAACCAAACAATTTCTTATAAATAAGAAAAAGGTTACTAACCATCAAATAAATTTGTCACCTTCAAAATAATGGCCAGAGGAGTCTATATGAAATTTTTCCAGTGTTTCTTCAGACATCGAAAGATTGTTTGCAATTAAAATATGTGTAGCATTTGATTTAATATCTAAGACATTTTCAAATCTGTGTCCTTTCATGACCATCTTAAGCTTCCGAAAAAAGAAAGAAATTAGTTGACGATAAGTTAGGAGAATATGGTGGTTATTTATTGCTGCAATTGAATGCTTAGCAAGATATTATTGTATAGACCAGGGATGGCCAATTTTTTTGTATATAAAATCTACTTTTTATCTTAAAAGTGTGTCATGATCGACTTGTTGTCATAGGTGTAATCTAAGGGGGCAGAAGGGTGTAAAATGCATACAATGTTTATACATTGTGTTTCAGTATGAGATGCATTCCAGTGAGGTATGGGTAGATAAGTAAAATATATGTTCAAAACAATTTTTTAAATCACTTATTAAGTTTTCGAGATATAGGCTCATGAAGAAAATAAATTCCCAGACCCAACTTTTCATAGCAGCATTCTGTACATGTGGTACCAAAAAAATTCGATTTTCCTACACTTTTTCAAAACAGATTTTTATGAACTTAAAATGCAATTTAATTTTTTTATCTACTGCCATATACAAGTTGTTCTACTATTTGTTCGTTAATATTGAAAAGTTTTTATAAAAATGCGCTGTATGGCTGATAATTTGATTTCAATATTTCACTTTTGCACTTTTTTGGGCCAAGAGAATTTATCATGAAACAATAACATGGCAAAATCTAGCTGAGCATAACCTCGTTCTGAAATATAGATATAAGGTTTGTCTACCTGCATTAAGAATAACAATAATAATTATTTAAAGATCCTAAAAACTCATGTCAAAGAAAAAAAAAGGAAAATGGACAATTATTAACAGTAGTTATTAATTCAAAGTAGCTACAGATAAAGACAGATTTAGAATTTACTTTGTTGCCTTAACATCAATGGGAAGACTGAATTTGCATGTCCCTAACCAAGGAATCATAATTAGGTGTATATCCTGACAAAGATAATAGTAATGAGTCTTCAGTATAGGAATCACTCAGGTCAGGATGTTGTTTAGTCTTCGTTAATTTCAAGTATGAAAATGCCGATTCGTATAGGTATATAGATCCAAAACAAGAATAGATATATTCGTTATGTTTGGTGATACTAGGATATTTTTTTCGTTGATATATTTAAAAAATATTCTGCAAATTTTCGGGCTTGTAAGATTGCCAGTTTGTAAAATTATAAATTCATTTTCTAATACCATTTGATCCATATGAAATATGTCTGAAATTTGTTGGCTAATGCGTTTCACACTTAAATCTTTTTTAAAAGAAAAAGATATGAATTCCTTAATTTCTTTAATTTTTTTCAAAATCCTGGAATCTTATCTCAAAATCTTCAATTACTTTTTGAATTTCGACAACATATTTGTTGATCTTATAATTCATATTTTTATGTTTTTGTAGGTTATCCGCCATATTTGAAAAATAATTCAGATTATTTTGTTGCAGATTTTCTATTAGCAAATTAAATTTTTTTATATGCATCTATGCAACTGATTATATCAATTACTATTTTATTTTTACCTTGTAATTCTAAATTTAAATGACTTAATATTGAAGTAAAATCAGTAAGAAATGCTGAATCACTAAGCCAAGTTTGATCATTTAATTTCACAGTTTCCATCTTGCTCGCGAGGAAAATCTGTAATTTCAGGAAATAAATCATGAAATCACGGCAAAAATTTATCTTTACTTACTCATCTGACATCAGTATGTAGTAATAATTCAGGTTGGCCTTCATTGAGCTGCAGTTAAAGGAAACGTCATTTGAGAGAACTTCCAGGATTTGAATTTACAGTTTTAAATACTATGTCCATTACCTCTTTTGTGTTTAGTCTCTTGCTAGGTAGCATTTGCTGGTGGATTATGCAGTGATAGCTTAAAAAGGCAGGGAATTCATTTTCCTTTTGACATAGGGCTATAAATCCATTTATGCTACCTATCATTGCAGCTGCACTATCCGTTGTTATTGAGACTAATTTAAAAGTGGTACTTTCAAATTATTGAGCAAGTTTTTAAAGGCTTTGAATATCTCTACACCTGTACTCCTTTCCTTCAAAGAAATCATATCCAACAACTCTTCTTTAGGTGTAAAATCCATAAAAACCATACGAACGAAAGTGAGTAATTGTGCCGTATCTGTCGATTCAGCACACTGAAGGGAAAAACAACATCTATTATATAACTGCTCTTTTACATTTCCACTCATCCTTTCATTCGTCGCATCACTGTGTTTCAAGACAATTGTAGATCTTGAATTGCAGCAACGATTTCCCTCTTGTTCTTAAAATCATTAAAAAGCGAATCTGACATTTCTAAAAATACTTCCTTTATAAATTTACCACCGAAAAATGGCTTACATTTTTTTGCTAAGAGATAGCTTACTTTGAATGATGCAGTAGTTACTGCTTGTGACTTCAACCTTGGCTTTTTAAAAATGTGTAGTTAATTTGTTAATCGAGTTTTAAGAACCCTAACTTTATGTTTTCTCAATTCAGAATTTGGTGGATAATCTGTTTGATACTTGTTATGTAAAGCTGAAAAATGTCTCTCCAGATTACCCTTTTTAGCAATGGCTACTGAGGTAAGGCATATTAAACAACAACATTTATCACTCAACATTGTTAAAAAGTAATTGAGTTCCCATTCTTCACGTTTTTGATTTCTTCGGTTTACTACTCATGTTTGTGAGTATACTAGAATGCAAAGAAATGTGACAATTTAAAGAATAAATATTGAATTAAATATTTTTCTAGAAAATTCAGAACTCGTGATCTGCGGCTATTATATCCGTTACATTGAGAGAAATGATAATAGTATTGCATATTATGATCGGACACAGCAGTACAAGTGTATTAAAATCTAAATTCAAATTTACAAGAAGTATGTTAAAGTTACAAAATATTTATTATGTTTTAAATACTGAAATATTAATTTAAATAGAATTATTTTGATTCTTATATATTTGTAATACTGTCCCTTATTTTTCTCTCAATGTAATAATCGCAGTTTAGAGATCTGTTGCCAAGAATGCTCACTTATCAAGTAAATAGATATGTAAGAAAATTTTTCAATTTGATTTAAAACAAAGAAAATGTACTTTCAATTTAAACAGAAGAAAAATTGAAACCCAAAGTGGTCACTGAGGATAAGTAATATTGATTAATAATAATACTGTTAATACAAAAGAAAAGAAGCTACCATATGACACTACCAAATATTGAAGCTAACTGACTGTGTTCTTCCATGAGTTGAGCCCTAACAATTGTTTTCACGCATTGTGTCCAGTGACAAGTGTAAAACATAACTCAAAATATATTGTGCTTGATGGATGGAGATCGCAGTGTCAGGCTGTCAGAATTCTAAGAATTTACGACCTCCACAAATTCCTGGAATGCATTAACCTTTTGAGGATGGAACGTTGGCAGCTTAAGAGGCTTGTAAAACATGAATCTTGAACCTAATGCTAAGATTACCCTTTAAGGAATCACTCCCTTCTTGCAACAAAGATCCCTGTGTGTTGTTTAATGGATTCTTAGTGGGGTGCATTTCTTACACAGAGAATAACAAACCTTTATTCCATACAACTTTTACACTTTAAGTATATCAAACATTATTTTTTTTCTAATTCTTCTTACTGTTGCCCTCCCCCCCCACACACACACAAAAAGAGAGAGAGGGGGGGCTGTCTAAATATCCAAATTAGTAGAAAACAACAACCGTTGAAGCTCGTTCCCGATAAAACGATGTAGCTCGTAACAGGCACCCTGCGTTTGATTCATCTTCAGTGTTTTTGCACTGAAATTTAAAGAGGTTATACCATTCATACACTTGTATTCTGGATAACAATGCGTCACCAAACACTTTTCAGATTGTATATATCAATTCAGAAGTTGATCTATCTAATTTTTAACAAAATGTAGTATTATAACTTTGTTTCATCTCAAAGCAAATTTTTTTATGCTGTTTTTTCACAGTAAATAAAAATGACATTTTGATATGCAAATAAAAAAATAACCATTTTCAGCTGTCTTTAACAAGAGTTGAAATGTCACTCTCTATAAACATAGATTTAGTCTTTCACCTTTTTTATTTTATCATTTGGTCTTTTAATTTGTCTGGTCTTTATGGGTACTTTTATAGATTCTTGCTTCCTTTTAATATTACATTTTAATCAGTGTTAAGGATTTAAAATACTGTCAGAGCAAAATTGGACCTTCTGAATATTAGATTGGTGCTTTCATTTCACTGAAGTTCAGTTGTTGTTGCCTTGTTGTATTTCATGGAAGAATGGTTGCTAGAACCTACTTCCACCTCAGTTTTAAGTACAGCATACCAGGGGGTGGTCTGAGGGTCTCCCACTCCCCTCCCCTACTGTTAAACCACATGAGAGGACTTTATGCTCGCTATTTATTTAGAGTGCCCCCATGACGCAAAGACTATACATTTAAAAATTTACTGTGTATTTTTGAAGAAAAATTTTAATTTCAAGATTTAAAAAAATACAGTATTTTGCTTTTTTTTGTTCACAAAACCATCGACGCTATTGTAGATATGTACCAGTGCTCCAGTGGCTGTAATGTAGATAGTATAAAAATATTTTCTGAATGCAAAATAGTCATTTGTAGTTCTTAAGTACTCATTAAATGATTTTTATTTAGAAAACTCTTCTCGCAATCAGCAACAATTGCAGCAGCTGAGAGGAAAATTTGGTATAGTATTACAATATTTAGAATTTGGTTCTAGGGATAGTATTTTCAAGGGTTGTACAGTTCTTAAAAATCCTTTAAAAGTCCTTAGTTTTTTTTTAAACAATTTTTGGTGTTTAGTTTTAAGCATCTAAAATTTGTCTCTTTTTTACGTCTGCAAGTTTGAGTGTGAATTAGCATTTTGGAGATTCACGACAAATATGCATTTGATGGGTTATCGTTTGATTTTTTCTTACTTCTAATATAAATGGTGTGATACTTGAGTTTCTGAGCAAGAAATAAAACATAAGCATTTTGAAATGTATTTTTTTTTTTCTAATGAAGAGCTCGTAAACACTTTTCCCTTTTGGGGTGTAAATTCTTTTTGGCTCTAAATTTAGCGACTTATCAACATTTTGACAATTTTAAGATAAATTTTTATACAGAATTTTCCATAATATAGTTCATAAATAATGATAATATATTAAAATTATATTGAAAATTAAAATAAAACATTGTAATTTTTTCTTTCTTATTATAAATTGGCATTACTTTCCATTTTGGCATTTATTATTAGAATATTTTGAATCTGAAAAATAACAAGGCAATGAATGATATAAAGCAAAATTTAAGAAACATTTCTTAGTAAAATCAAAATAACTAGTTTAGTTACATTAAAATGTCTTCTTTTATTCTTTTTCATCATAAGAGATTTCCCTGTATAATTGTCTGAGAAAATTCAAAACTTCCAGAATGTGTATCAGTTTTCTCTATAAAATTCGCTTCACAATTTTCTTGAAAATTTTTTTCTAAAAAATTTCTTCCTTTTTGCGGTTACAGAGTTAATAGGGATTATAGAGTCGCCTTGTTCTTTTTGGTAGCATACAATGTGGACTCTACATAGAAGATGATGTAGTGAATACTCGCTATATCTTTTGAGAATAAATACTGCAGAGGAAGGTTTAGAATAACCTTTTATTTAAAACTAAATTAAAACAGATGCACCCACTTAGTGCTCACAAACCACCACCACTTGTGGCCAACTAAATTTAGCAGAAAATAAGATTGTAACAAAGCACTAATATAGCTAGCGACTGGCTCCTTAGCTTAACTAAACGCTAAATCGGCTGCACACACCAAAGTCAGGCCTAGAAATATCACTAAAAATTAAAAGGTGTCGAACACCTACTAGAGAGCTATTTTGAAATATGCAGCATAAATTCAAAACTAAGTCTGCTATTACATTTTTCAAATTCTTGAAACACAGCTTAAATACTGTTTCTGAAACACGTTAAATTTGCATCTAAGTCATAACAAATTTACATTCCGGCAGGAAACTAAAATCAGAAAGGGGGAAAAAAAGAGAGAGAGAAAGGTTTCAGATTTTAAATTACTTCCAAAGGGGCGTTTTTTTTAACATTTTGTATGTTACCTTTATTTATTAAATATCATATTCTTCGCCCTTAAACCGTAAAATTCAGTTCATCAGCAATATCACAAAATAATTTTAAAATGAGTATATGTAGAATTTCTGATACACAGTTCTACATGCTTTAGAGAAAAAGTTTTTTTTTCCCCACATAGAGTGTTGCCATTCCTCGCTTTTAAATCGTTTGAGTTTGTTCAGCAAAAATTCATTAAAGTTTTACAAAATATGAAATAGATAATAAAACAAATTCCAAATTCGGGCTTCCAGATGTGCATATTCGGGTGGAAACATAACGTTATTCAAAATTGGATGGCTTTAGGTACCATTGTTTTATCACTTTTGGAGAAATATACATACATTTATGCAGATTCTTCATTATGTAATTTCTTTAAATATAATACAGGGCTGCAATATTTTGTGGAAACAGTTTGAAATGTGATTCAGACTTCAGACTTTTAATGTTTCCGACGCAAAATTGCAAAATAAAAACAATAGTCCTCCAGGGACAAAGCCAGTTTAGACTAAAAGTAATTGGTTAGAACAAAATAAAGACCTTGCAGGATAATTTTTTGTTTTGGATTTTAGACACTGCACCTGAAAAGGTGTAGAAAGAAGGATCTGAAGATAAGATTTATAGATCTATAATTCCAGAAAAATGTCTTCATGATATTAACATGTAATTGATGTATTTTATGGGAATTTTGTTATGAATTTGTTACTTTTTGGAAGAACAATGAAAACATATTTGAATTTTCTACTTCTCATCCTAGAAGTCTTTCTCGTAACATGCTTATCTATCATTATTTTATCTTCTTTTCACTAGACATAAACATAGAAAATACCAGAAATACTTCTAATTTTGAATCACCAGGTATCTCTAGAAAGGATCTGTAAATAAAAAAAATTAAAAACTGATATTTTAAAAGATTGAATTGTTATGACTGTGCGCATCACACACAAGGCTGGCACTAGGTTTTTTCCAACCTGATGCAATCTTTGTGGGCCCTAAATTCTGCTGCCCAGTGCCTCCCTTAATTCTAAAAATTCTGCCGCATCGACTCTACCAGCCATAATGTCATTTCATATTTATTCTTAATCTTCATATTACTAAAAAAGTAAAATTAGCAGTTTCTTCTGTACATTTCAAATATATAAAGTTTTTTAGAATTGGGGGGAACTTTCAATTAAATCCCAAAATTGTAAAATACAGAGGAAGTTTATTTGAGGAAGTAACTGAATACATAAAGAATATTGTTGAGACATTGACAAGCTAGGAGATGAAGCAGAAACTAGCAGGAATATTTGTTTGCTTACTGAAACAAATTTTTTATTGTTAGAAAAGATGGTTAAAGAGAAGGAAATTGATATAAATTAGCCAAAATGTTTGGGATAAAAAAAGATGCATAAATATTTTGTTACTTAGCATTAATAGCATTATGTATATATTAAAACCTACAAAACGTAAATGTTTTGTAGCTTTTAATGTAAAATTATCCTAATATTGTTTAATAATCGATGTTATAAATTAGATGCATTTTAAACTGTCAAATGTTCTTAGATTTTGGTTTTAATAGTGCTTTTTTAACAAATATTTTAAAAAATAAATAAAATTTAATAGTGGCTATATAAATATATAAAGACTGAGGCATTAGTTCTCAACCGGCGGTACGCAAAGAAACAAAGTGTTTTTAACTATTAAATTAAAAAACCTCATGAAAAAAAAGAACAATTGATAGAAATTTCCTGTTATCGAACTCTAACTGAAGATTTCAAGTATAACACTTTCCTTAACATTTGGCTGAACCCGCCCCCCAAAAAAGGCATTTAAAATAAAACTATTAAATTTTTATTGCCTTTTTGCACTTTGTTATTTTGCACAACCTATTTGTGTGAAAAAAAAATTGTCTTCCATGTTATATTTGAAAAATAAATACGGGACAAAATTAAAAGTGGATTGTAACTTACAATTAAAACTCCGTGAAATAAGACCAGACATAAAGACATTGATATCTTTTAAACAGGCCTAAATTTCACTTTAACTTTATAACTAAAGTATCAGGTCCCCAATCTTTTTGTTCCTAAGAGCACATTCTAGAGTATTTGTTGGACGGCGGGCATGATTTACTTTTTCAAGCTGAATTTATAGTTGGATAGAGTTAATAATAAATGCATATAAAAAAAAAAATTCGGTTGCATTTTGCTTTGTGCTGCTATCTGTGTTGGACACCATTTCTATTTCATTAAAAATGAGAAAACTTTCACTTAGAATTTTATTGAAAACTAAAGCATTTTTAAACACCACGGTCGTAGAGTTGGGAACCACTGACATAAATTCTGATAATTAAAATGGTAACCAATTTTTAATATAATATTTTTTATGTGTGCACATTTAATACAAATAACCAATAGCTTGGACAAATGGCAAAATATATTTATTTTTAAAATTTCTATTGAGAAATTGAAAAATAGTTATTGTAAAATGTAGTGGTGGTACAAAAGTTTTTCAATTTTTATTTAAATGGCACACATTAGTCAAAAGGTTGAGAACTGCTGGACTAAGGGAATGTTACTAACTAATTTAATAATTTGTAAGCAAGTGCTCACCCTTAAAAGTTCTCTGTGCATGTTAAAGTGAGTTATTACCTTTCATTAATCCTTAAGGTAACAAAGTACAGCATAGAATTGTAAAATTCATTACATACAGCTAGTTAGACTTATGATACAAAACAATTTATCAGTTCTACTGCTTTAGTGCCTTGTTGGAACCTTAAAGTAAATTAACTATACTAACTGTGTCAGACAGAGCATAACTAACTGTCAACATGTACCATCCAGGCCAGCATCAGGCATTCAGATCTGTTCGGATCAACAGGTTTGTCTGTCACCAAGCAGTAGTGATAGGAGCAGCCAGGCTTCTGTTATGAATCATGCTAATTATGATTTTATTTCTCATTTTAACCGGTTCCATTTGACATAAAATCTGCCTTATGTTTACTTAAACCTTATGACTGAGCAAGTGTATGACGAAACAAGACAAATAAAAAAGAAAAAAATATCTGAAAAGTTTCAGATTTTAAATTATGTCCAAGGGTTTTTTTTTTTTAAATGTTTTATCTGTTACCTTTATTAAATATCATGTTCTACGTACTCAAACCATAAAATTCAGTTCAACAGCAATATCGCAAAATAATTTTAAAATCAGCATATTTTTAGAATTTCTGATACAGAGAGATAATTCCCACCCCCATACTGTGTTGCCATTGCTCGCTTTGAAATTGCCGAGTTTGTTAATAAAAAATTCGTTGAAATGTTACAAAATATGAAATCGATAATAAAACAAATTTCAAATTCAAATTAGGGCTTCCACATGCCCATATTCTATGGAAGATTACGTTATTCAAAATTTGACATACATTCATGCAGATTTTTCGTTATTTAATTTCTTTAATAATAACACAGGGCTCTAATATTTGGTGACAACAATTTGTAAAGTGTTTTGACATTTATAGTTTTCAATGCAAAATGCCAAAACGAAATTAATGGTCCTTCAGGGCAAATTGCCCCTTTGGACTAATAAATAAAATTAAAAAAAATAAGCATAAAGCCTACCCTTAGTAAAAAGTAAATGAAATGTCACTTTAAAAAAATATGTAAAATATGTATTTCCAACTGTTATAAGTGTAAAAAGCTTCTTAATAAATTTTTCAAAGTTGATTTTATTCTCAAATTTGTTTTATAATTATGTTCAGTATTAGAATATGTTTAATAATAATGCATGCTACTGACAGATCTGTTTGATTCTTAGGATTGTATTAGGAAAGTGAAGTTCAGGTTTTTGCCAATCTTTGTCAATTTCCATTTTTTGATAGGTCTTTTAATTTTTTGTCGTTAATGGTTCCTAAAAGTCCTTAAGAGTACTTGGTTTCCATGTGCAGAAATGTGTATTAACTCTGTAGTTTAGAATAAACTGAAAAAATTCAGAAGGACCATCCTTTGACATTCCACCAGGAATGGACAGCCACATCTGCCCTCCCCATGTAGTTACGCCATTGGGGAGACATATATATGTATGAGTATTTTGCATGCATGATCTTGTTAAGGAGTTTCAGTTATTTCAAGTTATTATAAATAGGTTAAAGCTTTCTAAAGCAAGTCTGCATTGATATTTTAAAACTATAATAAACTTCAGTATCCTCACATAATTTTTTTTTTTTTTTTTTTTTTTAGGGAAGGAATGGTTCCGGGAAGAGTAATTTCTTTTATGGTAAGTAATTTTATTCATTTTATCCTTTCACTTGTTCCAAAGTTCCATATCACTTTGAATTTAGTAAGTTTCTCATATTATATCTAAATAAATGCACCAAAAATATGTGTTTTAATTAAGGTAGTTAACCGTTAATATTAGAAAATAAATTTAAAAGATGATTCTAGGTTTCTATAATTAAAACTTTTTGGAAGCATTTTTCAAATTAATAATGCAAGTTAAAAATTGAATTAAACACATTTAACTATAAAAATTTTGAGCTCTTTTTAGGGTGGTATGAGGTAATTATTTTAGGATTTTTGTGGTTGTTTTTTATTAAGCATTAAAATCAAATAATAAAGGTTGCTTTTCTTTTTATTACTCTGTTATCATATAGTAAGAGGGAACTTTAAAAATATGCATTTTAGTATTTTATGGATTCATTTGAGATAAGTATAAGTTATATCTGGAACTCATT
>KK117242.1:37494-64034 GCA_000611955.2 Stegodyphus mimosarum
ATATTATATTAATTTAATAATTAGAGAATTCTGAATGTATGTTCTGGTAGGAGGGACCTTCTTTTTATTGTTTTAATCGCAAGGGCCTTTAAATAAATAAATAAATCAAGTACCTTGAAATAAATCCAAATATCAATTCTTTTTATGCTTTTGTGTTAAAATTTGAGTGTTTGCAAGCATTTAAAAATAAATCCCCTGAAAAAATTTGCTCTAGAACTAGAGTTCTGATAAAAAGTTGGTCTAAGCTTCTGCTGTTTAAAGAGTCAGATGGTTTGTTTACATTAAGGTGTCCAGATTTCGAAGTTTGAAATTCAGGACACTATATTTATATATATAGAATTTTTTTTACTGATAAATTGTTTTATTGTTATTGTGGAGGTGGTATATAGGTCAATATATACATACATATATAAAACAAAATAAATAATTTTTGTTTTATTTTTTAATAGCGATATATAATAATTTTTAAAGTAAAGAATAAAACAAAATGCAGTATTCATTATTAAGTAAAATAATAAATTTGTAAACCTTCTAAATTATTCTGATGAAGTAGCCTTATATTTCTCTGAAGCATGACTATTTCTTGAAACATCTTTTTCTTTGATCTTCTTAAAATCCATGCAATTTTCATCAACATTTATTTTGATGATTAACATATCCTTCAGTGTCCAATTTAAGCTGAGTCTTATCACTAGTCCAAAAAGTGTTCATAATGCTAAATTCTCGCTCAGTTGCAGCACTAATGCCAGGAAGAAAAGAGAAAAACTCTGGCAATTTTAAAATACTTGAAAAAGGAATCTGGTTCTTATTAAAATGTGCAGTTATTCCCACCTCTGAACTAGGCACATATTATTTTTTGACCATTCCAATATTTTTTCTTTCGTGACATACTAATCTATGTCAATTTCCAATAATTTATGATTTGGTACCATTTTATAAATTAAAAAAAAAAAAAAAAAAACTGTTTCAACTTGACTCCAAGAAAGGATTGTTTAATATGATCTAGTGTTTAAAATTTCCATGAATGGATCGTGCTGTTACGTCATGCCATTTTCGTCTCCTGAAATACTTTTTTTTTTTTTCATTTCTCCAAATATGTAACAGCATTCTGATAAAATGAAACAGCAGCTTCTCAAAATTCAATAACTTCGTATTGTGACCTGTCTCCATTCTCTTCAAGTTTTTCAAGAGTTTGTTTCAATATTTATTGGAACAAAGTTATCCTTTATCTTGCCAATGCTGAAGCTTTCAGAGCATCCGCTGAAGCAGTTACGGCAAATACAGACACAGTTTGATTTTCAATTCTTGGGATAATTTTGTTGTGATAATTTTACGAAATATTGAAGTATGAGAGTTACTAAAATGTAACCAAGTTTCTACTGGATTTTCAAAGAATTTTGAAGTAAGCCTTGGATATTTTTCTTAGACTGAAAATAAGACTTCAGTGGTAAAAGCATTTTGAGTACCCTTTCAATGGTGGGAAGTAATGCTAACCATCTTGTTTGTGAATACCCTAGTGTCATTGAAAAATCACTTTCTGTGAAGTTGCAAAAATTTTTCTATGTTAGTATAAGATTTAAAGTATATATGTATCTTGGAAGTAATCATTTCTATACCAATTGGCAAAACATCAGCTGATGTTCTTATAGTGTTATGGATAATAAACATTATTTTCTTCATGTCTGTCAGCCCCTCCAAAGTTAGAATTTGTATTTTTGTCACAAAGACCAATAGTTTTTTCTTTTAAATTACTTTCTTCAAAACAGGCGCTTAAATATTTACTGACGATATTAGATGTTTCACCAGGTAAGGATTTAAATTCTAAAATTTTTACTGTAACTCTCCAGTCCAATATGTAAATCTAACAAGTAAAAAAGTAGTTTTATTTCCTTGTGATTGGATGCGTCAATTAAGATTAAAACAAATGAACATCTTTCTAAATTATCTTGAAAAGGTCTTGAAGCTTCAGGCATGAAAACGTTTAGTATTTTTGCTTTGGCCTTGGTTTGTGCACATGTAAGTTTACTCTCAAATACCACTTGAAGCAGCTTGGACGTACAGTCCATAGACCTAATACTATGGTTGTGTGCAAATAATATGGTATGCAAAAGTAACTTTTACTGCAGCTAATTCTTCTTCCTTATCACCCATTTTCTCCTGTTTGAAGAAATTCTTGATGAGATAGATGCAGCAGCAGAGTTTGACATTTTATGTTGATTACTATTTATATGAACTTTAATATCTGTATGTCCACCATAGCTTATTGAAAATAATTTTGAAGAACATGTTCAGGGGAGACAGTTCTATATCTCCCGTTCTACTGGGCCCATTGACGAAATTCAAATTGCATTTTTCACATAGCTGTTAGATTTATATGTAGCATTGTTCTAATATAGGTATTTTGACATAAAATCAGACTTTTTCTGAAATGACATGACAGTTTTTTTTCCATATTTCGATTCTACGACTCAAATTGTGTCAAACTGCCAAATTTTGTAAAAATCGCATGAGTAATTAAAAAAAATTAGCTCTCAAAATTTTAGCTCCTCTGTGTTAATTGAATTTGATATATATTTATTAATGTCTCTTTTAATTGAATTTGATATATATTTATTAATGTCTCTTTTTTTTATTAAACTTGCTTGATTCCTTTCACATTTCAAAATTTTTTGCAAACTTTTTATGATTTATTTTTAAAATTTATGTTTTTATAAATCTTTCGGAAAAAAAATTGGATTATAATCTGTAAAATTTTTACCACCATCTTAAAGTAAATGTATTTCTAAGCATACCTGCAAAAAATTAGTTTTTTATTCAAAATTTCCTAAGATGTGCATGAATTTATATATTTGCATGCTTTGAAATTTGGCATATTTCTTAAAAGTGATAAGACAAATGTGGTTTATGCACTTTGTTAAAAGGATTTGAAAGTATGAATGATAACTTTTTAGCCCGCTCATCTGCAATGAGAAAAAGAAAAGGAAAATATGATGTTGCTATAAATCAAAAAGTTCGCCAAGTGAATTATTCTTGGCGAAAACTGGGGGGGGGGAAGAGCCAAGATAAATTTTTGAATTTCTTCACAAATTTTGCACCAAATTTTACAAAATTTAATATTTAGCCTAATTTGAGTTGTAGAATCAAAATATGGAAAAAAAAATGGCATGTCATTTCAGGAAAAGTGCAATTTTGTGTCAAAATACCTATGCTAGAATGATGTTATATATAAGTCTAATATATATCCTAAGTCGCGCTTTTGAGACATAAAAAACGCAATTTGATTTTCATCAGTCTGCTCAGTAGAATGGGAGATATACAAGAGTCCCCCCTTTTTTTGGTGCAGAGTACATCAGAATCACTTATAATTTCTGCAATAAACAGGTATTCCTTCTGTAGGTCTTCATTAAATGTGCATTTTCTTTTTTCGGAACCCATTACTAAAAAATCAATGGTAAAAATAAATAATAAATTAATCAGCAGTAAAACATAATCTTAGTTCGTATGTAATACACCGCTGATAAATAAAAAATGTATGTCATCGTTAAATGGGAAACATCATTACACGTCAGCATTTTGGAAGATAAAAAAAATTTTTTCACCCTTATGCACAATCAAAATGATGATGGAGTAAAAATTTTGTGACCTAAACGTGAAAAGAGAAAGATGATTTTAGATGGTTATATCTAGAATGAAATTTCAGCAAATGACAAAAGAATAATTTTCATATGCTGTGTAATAATATGTAAGGAGATGATACTAACATATATAATGCACCATTGGTAATTAAAAAATATGTGTACATATTATACATTAAAATCACAACTGAATTAATACATCAATTAAAAATTGCAGAGTGCTATAAGTGAATGCCTGAACTGCAGCTGTGAGCAAAACTTCCTAGTTTGTTGGAGGGTTAGGGAGAGAAATACAGGAACGAGAAATAGAACTATTCCGCTACAATTTTTCTAAGATAAATGCTAGATGAGGAATTCCCTGTGTATGTGGCAGTATGACTCTTAACTTAAGCTTGGATTCTCAATTTACAGTCTACACTACTTTAATAAGTATATGCATTTAAACTTCTATGTTCTCGCACTACTGTTTTTCGGGACAACTGTTATCAATTCGGGACCAAAAAACGAAGTGTAAAAAATCGGGACAGGGACTGAAAATTCGGGACTGTCCCAGGAAATTCGGAACGTATGGGTCATCTTAGTTTACATTTCAGCAAAGTTGTCATATTAAATCCCCTGAACTATAAAGTGTTTTTTTATGAAATTTTATTCAAATATATAGACATGCAAAGTTAACTCATTAAAATATTTATGTATGTATTTATTAATTATGAAAGTAACATGCTTGCAAATTTCCAATTTCATTTCACTTTCAACTAAGATTTAAAGAATTAGAATTTAAATAATTTCAATTAAGACTTAAAGAATTTCAACTAAGACTGGTTGATTAAAATTAAAAATGATTTTGATTAATTATGTAAATGTTGTGCCTGTTTAAAATAGGCAACTATTGTCCTTCTGACATAAGAATTTTAGAACTATAATTAAATTTGTAATTTTTGACTCCTCACTTTTCATTATTAAAGTTATACTCATGTTGATTATCTAATGCAAACTTATAAATATACTTTCATATTTCTTTACTAAGAAAATGTGCTTTTACAGGGTTTGAAGGATCTCTTAAATTGAATTATTTTATGAGATATTTTACATATGCTTTCATTTTAAACAGTTAAAGAGTATCTTACTATGTTTTTAGTACTAAAAATAATGTAGTTAATGATTTCTTGTAAAATACTGTATTAAAAAATCTTTTTAAAAAATTACTTTTAGCCATTCAGTTCGTGTTAAGTGATGAATTTTCTCATCTTCGGCCTGAGCAGCGTCAAGCTCTCCTTCATGAAGGAACTGGCCCACGAGTTCTGAATGCATATGTTGAAATAATATTTGATAATTCAGATAATCGTTTACCTGTAAGTATTCTACTAAGGAGTAAATGTGTTAATTTTACATATTCTTTTTAAAAGCACAAATCTTTTGCTAAATTAAGTTTGATTATTGCAAATAATTTCATTTATTTTTATTAATACAGTTGATTCTTGAACAACACAAGGATTAGAGAAGTTGAACTCTTGCAATATTGAAAATTCTGGTGTAGCTTTCGACTTACCAAAAACGTTATTACTAATAATGATATGTTATTGATACTCTAAATTGAAAAGCATCCGTCTGGGTTCTTATACTAGTGCTGTAAACTGAAAAGCATTGCTATGAGAATCCATACAAAATTTCAGCTTATAGAAGTATTTGGTTCCACAATAACATAAATTATTCCTCATATAACATTATACGTACATATGAAGTCTGTGCAATGTTTTTCTTTTTATTGTACAGTAAAAATAGGCAAAAACTTATGTCTTAATGCGAATATGAGCCTATTTCCCATAAAATATACCTCTGGGAAGGTATCCCTCTCCATAGGCAGGTACCGTTGAGTCACTTTACCTTAATTAATTTGAATATTAACTTAGCCACTTTCTTCTTTTGTTGCATCCATTGTTTGCAAGATGAAATATTTTTTAATCAATTCTTGCATTAGTATTGCAGAATATGCTGCAAAACATAACAGATGTTGATTAATACTAATATAATACTAAATGCTGTAATAAATTATTACTATTACTAGATGCCAAAAAGGAAAAATATTTGTGGTAAGTTTGTGTATATGTGTAGTAAATGATGCAGTGGACTAGAATCTACATATATAGAAACCATACTATTAAAATCTGTAATGTCTGTTTGTGACATTGTCTCCTCTGGATTGGCAGGAATATAATTACTGGATTGGATTCCAAAAATTCGTGGAAAGCATTTTGACCATTTTCATCTTTGTATAACTTTAAGCAACCAAGCTATTAATTAAAAACTCTAAAATGCTAATTTTCACACTCATTTTTCCAAGTGGCAATAGTCTAGCATGCTGGAGATAAAAATCTGCTTTATTTCAAAAAGTGTTACCACTGCTGGCTTTCAAATTGTAGAGTTTCTTAATAAAAATTTTCTAAGTTTTACAAGATTTGAAATAAAAATAGCATTGCCAAACATTAAATATATTATTCCAGATTCCAAAAATTCGTGGAAAGCCGTTTTGACCATTTTCATCTTCGTATGATTTTAATCAGCCGAGATATTAATTAAAAACTCTGAAAACGCTAATTTTTGCACTCATTTTTTGAGTGGGAACATTTTCACTTGCTGGAGGTAAAAATTTGCTTTACTTCGAAAAGTGTTGCCACTGTTCGCTTTCAGATCATAGAGATAAGGTCATATTCTGATGTTTGAGAAAGCATGAGGTAGCATGTGATGTCATTGTATGTCAACAATTTTTAGTTAATGCCACCATTTTAAATAAATAGCTGCTGTTGGCAACTTTTTTCTTTCAGGTTAGGATAATTGACATGATACGTTATTGCCATGTTAATTGTTTTATTGATATTGAGAAAAAGTTGTTCTATTACATTAAATCATGACGTCATATGCATACAAGAAGTGTCAAAAGATTTTGATTCCTGGTTTAGCAACAAAAAATTGTATACGAATTCATTGTTGCTTGAAAAGAGTCAACTGATTTTATTCATATTGAAATGTTTTTATACATTTTCTTTTCAGGTGTACATAGAAGTTATAAATTTTGCTTTGGCCACAGCTCGTTAGTGTATACTTTTAAAATTTGTGAGCATCTGTCAATTTGTGTGTTTATTTGTGTCATTTACACTGAAATGGCAGGGAGGGGAGTTTTGAGAGAAATATCCTTGGATTGCAAAAATTCGGGGAATCCATTCCGACCATTCTCATCTTTGTTCAACTTTGATCAGCCAAGATATTAATTAAAAGCTCTGAAAATGCTAATTTTCACACTCGTTTTTTTAGTGGCAACAGTCTCGCTTGCTGGAGTTAAAAATCAAGGTCATATTCTGATGTTGAAGAAAGCACGTGATTGCACGTGACATTATTGTATGTCGAAAATTTTCGTGAATGTCTGCATTTTAAATAAATAGCTGCTGTTGGCATTTTTTTTTCTTTCAAGTTAGGATAATTGACACATTATGTTATTGCCATGTTAATTCTTTTATTGATATTGAGAAAAAGTTGTTATATCACATTAAATTTAAATTATTACATCAGATGCATACCTGCATACAAATCGAACAAAAGAACTTGCAGCTTGGGTGTCGTTTATTAGGTACCCAAACAGAAAGAATTGAAATTCATTATTCTGGTAATAATATTGCTAAAAACTAAGCAGTGGAAGTAACTTAAAATCGAAACAATGACATTTTTCTAAATAACACAAATAAATTTAACAGTGAAAGAACAAGACTTTCTTAAGTAATCAGAATTTGAAATAAGCCCACCAGCCAGAACGGAAAACTCATTGAAAAACATTCCTCAATTAAAATGTTCATAATTAAGCCCCCTCCCCAAAAAAAATTTCCCACTTAAAAAAAAGAAAAAAAAAATATTACAAAAGCGCTAACGATCTAAACGTGAGGATTAAGAATGGATATGCACAAATTAATTTTAAAATAGAAGCTGAATTAAATGAGAATTAATTAAAAATGAAATGGATATTTAAGCAATTGAAAATGAGCAATATAGTTTTAAAATTTTCATTAAAGCTAAGATACGTAATTAAAATGGCTAAGAATTGAATACAGTCTGTAACTTATGAAACCAATAGACAGTAAATTTGTGATGATGTCAGAAGTCATGTGAGCATGCATACTGACGATGTCACAAAAATCACATGATCTCTGACATCATGTGCGACTTTTTGAGTCTTCTTTTGCTACTTTAGTTGAAAAATTTCTGGCAACACTGCTTGCATTGTTCAAGAATTAACTGGATGCAGTAAATTTTTAAGCTTTTTGGGAAAGTGCAAATTTTTAGATTAATATACCTTACTCTGTAGAGTAAATATATCTACATACAAATATGATTGTACACTGCGCAAAAAAAGGGGGGGACAGTTTTATATCTCCCATTCTGCTGGGCCGGTTGATAAAATTCAAATTCCATTTTTCATGTCTTGAAAACAGGACTAACGATATGTGTTGGATCTATATATAGCTTTGTTCTAATATAGGTATTTTGACACAAAATCAGACTTTTCTGAAATGACATGCCAATTTTTTCCCCATATTTCGATTCTACAACTCAGATTATCCCAAAATGCCAAATTTTGTAAAAATGACACAAGTAGTTTGGAAAAAAATAGATCTCAAAATTTTAGCTCCTCAATGTTAATTGAATTTGGTGTACATTTATTAACATCTCTTTTTTTTATTAAACTCACTTGATTCCTTCTTTCCCATTTCGAAATTTAGGTTCTTTCCAAATAAAATTTGCCCATTTTTTAAAATTTATATTTTAAAATAATTTTTATAAATTTTTCAAAAAAAATTTGAATTATGAAATTTTTTCTATCATCTTAAAGTAGATGTATTTCTAAGCATACCTGCAAAAAATTAGAGTTTTTAATTCAAAATTTCCTAAGATATACAAGAATTTATATATTTGCACACTTTGAAATTTGGCACATTTCTTAAAAGTGATAATAACACAAAAAGTGGTTTACGCACTTTGTTAAAATTATTTGAAAGTATGAACAATAACTTTTTTTCTGCTGGTCTGCAATTAAAAAAAGAAAAGGAAAGTAGTTTGCTGTAAATTATAAAGTTCAGCAAGTAAATTATTCTTGGTGAAAACTGAAAAAAATACGCCAAAATAAATTTTTGAATTTCTCCTTAAATTTCACACCAAATTTTACAAAATTTAATGTTTAGGTATAATTTGAGTCATAGAATTGAAACATGGAAAAAAATTGGCTATAAAGTTCAGCAAGTAAATTATTCTTGGTGAAAACTGAAAAAAATACGCCAAAATAAATTTTTGAATTTCTCCTTAAATTTCTCACCAAATTTTACAAAATTTAATGTTTAGGTATAATTTGAGTCATAGAATTGAAACATGGAAAAAAATTGGCATGCTGTTTCAGAAAAAGTCCGATTTTGTGTCAAAATACCTATGTTAGAAGATGCTATGTGTAAATCTAATATATGCCCTAAGTTGCATTTTCGAGACATGAAAACCTAATTTGAATTTCGTCAAACGGCCTAGTAGAATGGGAGATGTAGAACTGTCTCCCCTTTTTCTTTGCGCAGTATACCCTTTATACTTGTATGTTGGCAAGCAAATCAATATTACCATCGAAGATGCTGTAATTATTTTATATTAGCAACTGTATATTATTTATTATGCAACAGGTAATTAACTATTTAGCAGGGGTTTTTAAAAAACATTATTTAATTTTATTAAAAATGCTAATCATTAGTTATTATTTTTAAAGTGAAGTTTTTCACTTTTTTCTTATAATTTATTTATTAAGCTTCTAGTTGTATCCATTTATGATATTAATCTCAGGCATTTTTAAAATTATGCATGCAGTCAGTTAAGTGCAGTGAGGCTTCTTAATTTAGGTACTCTTCCATTAATACTATACCACATAGTATCATCATCATATCAGACATTTTGGCTTATTTCTTTTGTCGTGACTTTGGCTCATAACTTAAGTTTATTACTGTACAATAGGCAATCCAGAGTCATTTCTCTCAACCCATCTTGCTTTCCAACCATGGTAATGACAGCTGCTGCCGATAGTCGAGTCATCTAATAGTTTTCGATGGTCGAGTCATCCCACTTCTTTTTTGTTTATTTTGTTTTGCTTAATTAAACCGTAGAAATGGAGGCTAACTTGAATTAGAGTCTTAAATGAGGTGGAGAAGTTTCTTTGGTGATGATGATATGTGTTTCAGTTGTAAATGAGGCAGAGTAAAATGACTTTGCAATGCCTATTATACTTCCCTTCCACCAAATACTTTTGTTTTTATATTTGGCGTTTTCTCCTGTTTTTTCTGATTTTCTGTTAGTAACTAATTTACTTTGAAATGTTTGTGATTGCAGATTGAAAGATTTATACCCACTCCAAAAAACCAGAAGTGTGGATGAAACTGTCTGTTCTGTTGCAGACATTAATGATGTCATGAAATTATAGGGAATAGCAGCAAGGAAATGATATAATCTTCCAAAAACTCTTGTGGGGGAAGAATATGCCTACGTTCATTTCATTTTATGAATAAGCTTTAATCGCTTCTGCGCTAGCGAAGTTGCTAAGCACTGGTTGTTCCGCGCAACTATGAATCACAGTGATTGGGCTGGCTGCATGGGAATTTTTTTGGTTCCATCTGTATGTAATGCAGAAAACTTGACTTTAATGTCTACAGTTTCCACAATTTTATTGCATCCACCAGTTTTAATATTAAGGTGTTATAACAAAGAACTGGTATATACAATAACTTATTGTTTGTAATTATGCCAATCAATTTGTGTTGTGATTCATTTATAGTTTTAGAAATTCAAATGACCCATAAGTAAAGGAATCATATAGCAGTAATGAATTGAATATGTGATACATGCACGTGCAGATAACTTTTTTTTTTTCCTGTACGAATGGATGCTGCATACCCATTTTGACTTTGAGTTGTATTTTAATTTCATGGGGGGGGATATTCGAACATGGTTTTTCTTTGTAAAGAAATCTTTATTTTGAAGAATTCATTCACATCTTAGTAAATTCCAAATCATGAATTTCATTGCATTTTTGTTTTAAAAGAAAAAAGTGGAAAGCATGCTGGTGTGAATGAAGGCGATTATTGACAGAAATGAAGACCGCCCCCTCCCCAAAAAAACTGCTGTTGAGGAAATAGTCAAAATAAAAATTAAATTAAAAAAAAAGCATCTGGTGGTCTGGCTTCAAGGGGAAAGCACTTCTCCCTTTTTTGTTATTAGTCTATGAATTTTTAATAATCAAAGGCAATAATCATTTACATAAATTCAATTTATTTTTAATTTTAAAGTCAATTTCATATTTATTATTAAATTTTTATGCATTTTTGTAATACCTTGTGTGTTTCACAAGCAATTTGAGTGGTTCATTATTTTAGTGCAGGGGTTGGCAATGCAGTGCTAAAACTATTCAAATATTTAAATTTTAGATATTTAGATATTTGGACAACAAAGACTCATAATTGTAATTCAATAATTTTAGTAAAAAATTTTAATTTATCTTTGCCAATTTAAAAATTGTACTAATAGTGCAATTAAACTTTTGTCAGGAACTGTATCTTAGTTATATCTAGATAATATTTTATGAGTAGATGAATCAATTTTAAATTGCTTGAAATATCTGATTCCAAATATTTATTTTTTGTTGCCATTATTCTCATACACTCTGCCCAATCATGACATGCTAGGCTGTAAAATATTTCTTCCCTCATTATCACATGCCTCCAAGCTATAATTGAAAGCATATTCGACTAGCAGTTGGGATGTCGGGTGTGTGAATCCTGGCAAAGGTATCGTTCATTTTTGTAGTTCTTTCTTCAAAAACATAATGATAGTAGTAACAAGTAGTGCATAAACTAAAATATGGTGGATCATTTCATCACAACTAGGATTTGGTGACTGGTGACTAGGTTTAAATTTTCCCAGCTGCCCTTAAAATGGGGGAGAATGTAAGATATTTCCTCCCTCCTTTTTTCACACCTTCAGGGTGTAATTGGAAGCATATCGAGCTAATAATCGAGAGGTCCAGGATTTAAATCCTGGCTAAGGCATCATTTGTTTTTCATATTTATATCTGTAACCTGTACTGGTACATAACGTGCTGTCATTTATGAATTAATGTTTTGAGTCGTAAGCAGATTACATGTTGTCTTCAAAATGAATCATTACAGACAACATTTCTTTTGCAGTGGTTGATACTAACAAAATAATTTAATTTCAGCTAATTTTTATGCGTCAGTAATTTATTTTAGTTGCGCAAAGAGAACAGTTTGCAACTGTCATTGCTCTCGGTTTCAGTAAACAAAGAAGGTGGATGTACATTACACCTGCTAACAAATAGATGCAGTCTTTGACGGTGAAATTTTTTTTATGATCACAAAGTGAAATAGCATTGAAAGATTTCACAAAGGAAAATAGTCCATTGAAAGATTTTCAGGAACTCCAACTTGTAGTGGCTTTTAATGCTGTGTATTATGCCCCGATCTATTGGTTGGATCCAGTGATATAGTATTTGGGGGTAAATAATAGGCCACAATAGTATCACACATTAAAATGGTTGCAGGGGAGTCCTAGCCTCTTTAATCTATGAAGCATTCAGTCTAAGTTGTTTTGTGAACCAGGAATTTTTATTATTCCTGTAAATCACAGGTAAGGATTTTAGTACTTTTAGAGCTCTGGGATTGGTCCTCATACCTACTACCATTGGTTTACATTTGTTAAGCTCCAGCTGCATTGCTGTATACTAAAATAGCAATTCCTTCTGTAGCTTCTTTCACATCTGATGGTGTACTTTTCTTTGCTTGTCACAGAATGGTTGGTGATGTTTGACCGAAAAAGTCCAGGCTTGTGCATATTAAAAACTGCTAATATGGCTAAGATTACGGACTTCACATACAAATGGGCTAAATAATGCTCTAGGCTAAGATTTTCTTCTGCCATCAACACAGAAAATTCATCAATAAATTCCTCTGTAGCATCTTTATCTGCTGAAAGTTTCCCCCACAGGCTTTCTGATAGCATATACAGTGTCTGTGCTTAAATTTGTACAGGCAACTGCTGCTGAAATCACAGATCTCAATTTTTAAATCAACATGAATATTTTTTCCCTTTTCTCTCAGGAGAGAACCTGAAATTAACACTGTGCTGCTGGAATCACTTGTACAAGACAGCTGTGAAGCCTGCCGATATTGCCTATTGCAAAGATTTTTTATTTTGGATTCTGGTGTTAGAATCATTGTAACTGTAGCATTTCAACAGCTTTTATTTATTTTTTCGTATGTCACATATGGTCTATGTAGCAGTGGCATATGATTCTGCTATAAACCGAGGAGTAGAAATTCTATTCATCTACTGTAAAATTTACACTTTTTTCATTACCATTAGTGCAACATGTTTATGTTTTTTAGCATTACAAGCTGTAAAAACATTAACGTGTTTCTTACCTGCCTTTGCATTAAGAAGAACCGAAATTAAAATTTTATCTATGAAAAAATCTGGATAAAACAACAAAACAGCAGCACTAAGCACGCTTGTGAAATAACAGAGCTCAGAAATGCAACCACGTAAGTCGTGAACTTAAAAGAGAAATTGATTGAATTTGTCTGTTTCTTTACCTCGATGCAGATTGAAGGGGGGGGGGAGGGAACTTGTACCATGATGTCATCAATGTGGTTCCATTATGACATTATTTTTAGTAAGCATTTCACTTTTCTCCGGTATTTCATTCTCCATGTTGTGGTTTCCTGAACTTACAAACTGAACATTTACATTTTGAGAGGTTGCATGGATTTCAGGTCAGCGGATTTTTGGTATTTGACTGTATTTTTAATTTTATTATTATATATTTATTTTTATCATTATTTTAGTCTCCTGGCTGAACTTTCTCCTGGGCATTTCTGAAATATGCCCTCTTAGTTTAAAAATAAAGGAAGGGGGGGGGGTTGCAGATCCCTGATTTAGTGTCTTTTGTTAAATGATCCACAAAATACAATATTTACATTATGCAAGTTATGATCCCCATTAATTCATATTAACAAAATAAATTTGATAATAAACAGTATGAATAAGAAATTGTTCTTAAATTTATGATAAAGCTTTTACGTGTAATTTTTATTGATATTTGTGCTAATGGTTTTTTTTCCCTCTTTTTAATAGATAGACAAAGATGAAGTTTCTCTTAGGAGAGTTATTGGTTCTAAAAAAGATCAATATTTTTTGAACAAAAAGATGGTCACGTATGTGCATTTTTTCTATTTTTGTTTTGTTTGTAGCTTTAGTCACACTGAATTTTTAATTTATAGTGTTTTTAAAGTAACTTAATTCTATTGTTTTTATAAGTGTTTAACTTTCTTGTAGGCGGACTGATGTTATGAATCTTCTAGAGAGTGCTGGATTTTCAAGGAGTAATCCTTATTACATTGTTAAACAGGGAAAAGTAAGATCTTTTGCAGTTTAGGTGTTTTTGATTTTTAGATATGCTGTTGGATTCTTTCTTAGAAAGAGAGATATTGTATTCACAAGTAAAAAAAAAAAAAACTTGGAAAAACATCAGATTAATTTTTAATATTTTATTTTACTGCACCGAGAGGAGCATTTTAAGCAAAAAATCTGGTTACCATATGTTCTTCTGTTAAACCGTATATGCCTCTTCATTCTTTCATTCCTTTTTTTCTTTTTCTTTCTTTTTTTTTTACAAAAGTTATATAATTTTTCATATTTTATTTTGCGTTTTGATACAGATTTAATATAGTTTAGCATTAGTTATTTAATCATTAGGCTCTGCAAAATCTGTAATTTAACTTGTGTGTGTCAGTTAATATTGTAAATAAAAATCTTGGTAGATAGGATTAATGTTATTTATCTTATTTCTTTTAATTGTATTCTGGTGTGCTGCAGGTTTTTAAAAGGAAATAAATGTTATGGGCAGTGCAACAGCGAGTATGTAATAGAAGTATTTTTGGAATAAAAACAAAAGCTTAGTTAAGAAACTATTTTGGATTGAAATTTAGTCTTAGACACTTTTATTTATTGCATTTGATTAGAAGAATAGGCACATGCTTAAAAAAATTACACAGAGTTATATCTAATTCTTTTTAGAATGTCATGTTATTTTGAATGTTGTTATCAGATATCCAGTATAACTACAATCTTTCGTGATATTTTTAAAATGTTTCATTTTAATCTACCAAGAAAAATTACAGAAATCTTGACATTCAAAAGAATAGTTATTTCAGTAGCGGCATTTTTAAAATGTACACTTTCATTTATGTTTAAACATTTTATGTAAGTATGTATTTTTGCTTTATTGATTGACTAATCAGTTTGTGTGATTTGTGTTTAGCTTAATTTGGCAGGAATTTTGATATTGTCTGATTACCTGCACCCTCATCTGGAAAATCATGGACTCATTAGTGACTTTGGAGAGAAGCATTTATTTGTGTATCTTTACATCTATTTCAGTGCCATCTATTTTTTTTTTTTACATTCTTTTCCCATAGCTCTTCTTGGAGGACAGCTATATTTTTACATTCTTTGACAGCAAGCAACAGTTGTGTTTGGAGATAATACATTTCTTCATAGAATTTTACTGTTGTGCTTTGCTCAGCCGTAAATAAAACAAACAGCTGTTGTAAATGTGATATGGCTATCTTCAAAGCAGCTTCTGGCTTGCATTCTAATATTTTGTTTGCAATTTTTCATAATATGTTTCCAAAAAAATTTGGTCATTTAAAAAATACAACTTCGAAGAATACAAATTTTTGCATTCTGTATTGCCAGCCAAAACTTAATATTTCTGAAGAAATGCAATACATTTTTTTTCATCAGCTGGCAAACTTCACTCTCTGATTATGACTCGTTATGGGAAAAATGAATGTAAAAATTAGTAAAGAAATACTTGTAAAAGAAATGACTCTTGATTTTCAAAAACTTAAATCCTTATATACTCAAACACGTGCTAATCATATGCAGGAGTTGCCATATGAATATTTATTCTCAACATTGTGGATTGCCACGTAATTACTTTGTGGTGATATTATGGATTGTCACTTAGTACTTTTGATGATATGGTGTGTTACCTCATCTATACTTTTCCCCGACATTTCAGTGAGGGTGCAGGTAATTAAAGTACCAAAATTTTGTAACTCAAACCTGATATGATTATTAAAATTTTATTAGCATTAATAGAAAAAGTCAGAATATTATAGAATGACATATCTATTCTTTGAACGGCGTGGAGATCTTTTTTTAGAGAGTTAGCATAATATGCTGGACGAATTCATTGAAATTATTCGGAAATAAACCTAAAGGTAGTAGTAGCAGGTGACAACCAATTGTGTACTGTTAATTTTTTTTTTTTCACTCGGAAGTTTTGTATTTAAATATTTGCATAACTGCTAAGCACTGCGATTTCATGGCAAGAATTGGTTCCCTTTTAGAAAAATTAGTATTTTATTATTATTATTACTAAAAGTAACCTTCAGTATTGTTCTGGGTAAAAAGGTTCAAATTATAGTCATTTAAAAATTTTTAATTAATTTATTAATTTTATTTCTAATGGCAGATTACAAAGGTAACTGTAGACAGAACAAGCAATTATGGAAGAGGATAACTAAACTAAAAACAGTCCACAGTGTAATATATAAATTTATTTCGTGTCTTTCCTCCCAATGTCTGCCAGAGTGATCCAAGCATTAGGTGTAGGGCAATGTGATGTGTGTGACAAGTGTGAGACATCTATTTCCTCATGAAGGTTGTGCAATTTACAAATTGGTCTTGAGACAAACTTCAGAATAGTATGGGTTACTTTTGTGTCTACATTTATAAGAAATTCAGCATGAATTGCATCTTCACCGGAGATTTATTAGATATTAAATGGCTTTATGTCATAGAGAGTTCGTCCATGATAATTGAAGAACAAAAAATCGGATGGGCGATTTGCATTTGTGAAGAATGATTTTGAATAGGTCTTAAATTTTAACTAATTTTGTCTGCTTTCTACAGTAATCAGATTTATGTTGTCTGTTGGAGAAATGTTGCACAAATGGGTTTATTATTATTTTACTTGAAGTTACAGGCATTCCATTCATTAAGAAGGTTCTTTTTTCACCTGTCTAGAATTTTCGTTTTTAATTTTTGTGAGAAATGTATATGCTCTTTTCCCATTCTTTTGGAAGCTTATCTAAGAAATAAAGTTATCGAATGATGATTTTCTCTCTGAGAGAACAGTCTTCTTAAACAAAGCAGTTGGCTTTTTCCAAGTCCGAATGTCTGATGGGCATTTAGTTAATTCTGCTTTTCTTCTTAGCCTATCTCATTTATTTTTCGTCATTTTAAGTTCGTCAGACCAGAACCACCTGTAGCCTTTAATCTTCCTTCTTCTTGGAATACGTTTCTTAGCACAAAAAATTATCTTGCTTATAATAGATTTGAAAATGGTTTCGACTTTTGCACCAAAATCAATTTTGTTGGGATCAAGTACAACATTCATTACTTTCTGAAAATTCCTTCAGTCTGCTTTTTTGAAATTTCAACATGTTTTTGAAACGGTGGGAATGTAAAATCTTGTCTATGCCCTGAACCATGGCCATCCAATACTTTTCTTATGGCATAAGGTGAAAGGTCTGATGTAGCAAGCAGTAGATCTGGATTAAATTTCTTTCCATTATAAAAGTGTGCAGGTCACAAGAATTATAAATTGATTCAAATGTAAAGAGGTGTAAAAGCTTCTTTCCCAGGATCGTTGTCTTCATATTCCCATGTTGATGAATGGACATTAAAATTCTGATAAAAATTGTTTTTGTTGAAATATTGATATAGGAGAAATTGGGTTTATTATTAGGAGGATTGTAGCAATAATTTTAAAATGGATATTATGTTTCCATTCCATTTCATTGAAGATATAAATTGTTATATTGCAATAATGATAAGTGCTTTGATATTTTTTATTTTTTGTCTCGTGCATTTTATACTTAAACATTCTGTACTTTTAAATATATGCTTTGATATTAATTTTTGTGCTGTGCATTTTATCTTTGCTTATTTAGGAAATAAAACTGTCTTTTAATTATTTGTTATTTCAATTTAGATAAATCAAATGGCAACAGCTCCGGACTCTCAGCGTTTAAAATTGCTGAGGGAAGTTGCAGGTACACGAGTTTATGATGAACGAAGAGAAGAGAGTAAAAGCATTTTAAAAGAAACAGTTGGAAGGACAGAAAAAATTGAAGATCTTCTCAAATACATTGAGGAGAGGCTGAAAACTTTAGAAGAAGAGAAGGAAGAATTGAAAGAGTATCAGAAGTGGGATAAAATGCGAAGGTATAATTTTTTATATGTTATTGTGTTCTTTTTAAATAGATTGTGAATTTTTGTTTATGATAGTGAATAATTTAAAACAAAATATGAATTATATTTACACTTAAAAATAGATTTCAAACATTATTGATGTCAAGAGTGTTGTTCGCAGGACATCCATCTCTTTATTTGATGGAATCCGAATCAGCAGCTGAACTAAATTCATCTTTTATTGCTACTTTGTGAATGGTTGTTTTATGTAGGATTGCTATGGATGTACAGGAAAAAGGCCTCTTTTGCAACTTGATCTTTTAGCAATTCCTATATTTGCTAATTTTAAGACTGTATTTGCACTGGAGTCTGTTGATGATTTTAGGTTTGTCTCATTCGTTCACCAAGTTAGGATGTTTTAACAAATATTTTATAAGGAATATGCTATTTTTGCTGTATTGGTTGCTAAAGAATCTATAAACATTTTTCTTATGCTCATACATTTTTATAGAAAATTTTCTAGATGTGGAACTGTTATACTGAATTTTGATATATATCTCTTCTTTGCAGACTGGGATGGTATATATGCCTGCTATATCTCTTGTACTGATGTCCAGTATGTCTACTCTTTGCAATTTCTTGGTGAATGGGGTTGGGGGAATGGAAAGTTCATAACGAAAACTTTTGGAAATTGAACTGATGAGTGGGATTAACAGGATAATAGAGGATGTTTCAGCAAATTTACTTTGGTTTGATTGTTGTATCAATAGCAAATTTACTTTTGTTGAATTAACTGCAGAAATCAATTTTACTTTTAGGGTTTTCAGCAGAGTTGAATATTGGTTTTTTATTGCACTTTCTAGAATGTATTTATATTCATTTTCACAAAGCTGAATTATAGAACAGAATTTTGAAGCTTTGTTTAATTAAAAAGAGCTGTTTTACAACGATGAAATGAAAAACAATCATATAGGTTTAATCTGGGTGTCTGGCTATTGAACCTATGTGAAGCAACCCCAAGGTAGCCAAATTAGCAACATTTTGGTCTGATCCTTGTATCACTGTAATAGGTATAAGTAATTCATCAATATATTAGCTGTAAACATAACTCAACCCTCATATTGCCTTCCAGTAATTTTGAGAAGCAGAAGGTACTGAAAAAACTCGGTGGCTGCGTGAAAACTATCTATGGCCAAAGAGGGTACCTGCTCTCAGTTATTTAGTTGTTGTTGCAAGCTGTAAGGTTACTGTGAACTGAGATATCTCCGGGTTAGCTATCTCTTTAGGTGCACTTTTGCGTTGTTTTAATGTTCTTAGTAGTTTGAAGCATAAGTACTGATTGCACTCTATGATACTCTGAACACCTGTGTGAGAATTTCTGTGAAAAATATCAGAACTTTGAAGTGCTTCTTTTGAAAAAAATAAGTTTTATTAACCTGTCATTGGACTTGTGCGCATTCTATCTATTACAAACCCATACACATGCAACAACACTTTTCAGTGTCAGAAGTGAGATTCAACTTTAGACAAACAATCTCAGCAATCTTTCAGTTTCTGAAGCACTTTTCTAAGATTTTCTAGGTGTTTTTCAAAACTTTTCCCGACGATCATGTCATCTAGGTATATTGGACAGGTTTCGTAGGAAAGTCCTCTCAACATGGTCTCCACGAGGTGTTCGAATGTTGCCTGTTCATTACATAATCTAAATGGCATTGCCCTGAACTGTTTGTCTGGTAGTAAAAGCAGTCTTTTCTCAATCATCAGGGTGTATCTTTAGTTGCAATATCCACTCTTTAAATCAAGTGTTGAAAACCACTTGCTTCCAGAATTTCCACAGAAATTCTCGTACTGGTTTTCACAGTATCACAGAGTACAATCAGAAGTTACACTTCAAACTATTAAGTACTTTAAACGCAACGTAATGCAAAGCGTCTCTCTCTCTGGCCTTAAATAGTTTTCATCTGGCTGCCGAGATATTTCTAGTACCTTCTGGAAGCAAAAACATTTTGTGTGCATTTAATCTATTATGAACCTGTACACACACATACACATATATATAATTAAACAATACAGTTGAGAATCGAGCATTTAATTGATGTTACGTGCAATTTTAGTGGCATCATTGTTTTGTTATGTTATTATGTTTTGTGCATCTGTCATCACGTTATTTCAGTCATTCTAAAGTTTTTATGTAAACAACAAAACATACATAAAATCTCTTTACCTTTTTGCTTATTAAAGTCTGAAATTCATTTAGTCATCACTCTGTTTTGTTAATTTTATAACAGGTTATGGGTCTTAGCGACGTTTAACTTCACAAATAAAGAAATGATGGCTATGTTTCCTTACTTGTCACAAAATTTGTTCAAAAATCATCAGTTTTTTATTAACGTTTTGTAATGTTTATGAAATTTACGATAAATTGATATATAAAAAACTATATTTTTCGTTAAATTTAACGGTTTTTTTAAACATGTAAAATTTTTTATTAACTTACCTTATTTTACTTTATATTTGGCTTTCCTCTTACGCCCAAGCTAGGCAGAGAAGCTTCAATGCAGGCCTTTAAGATTATATATAAATTTTGGAGTGAAAAAAATCAAGTACGTTTAAATAATGCACACTGTTATCTCCAAATAGTAATGCTTTTATTCAACATCAATAATAGCTGTAGTAGTTTTTCAAAAATTTAATAATTTTTCGGAGTATGATAAAGTTTGAAACATGGTATGCACAGTCCTACATCGCAATCTTTACAATAATACCTCGTTTCTCTCCTAATTCGTTTTTCATTTGCATTCTTCTTTGATGAACACACTTTACATTCTCTTGAAAGGTTTTCTTTTTTTTCCGTAGGTGGTATAGGTTCCAAAAAATGTCGTTCAAATAAGCGATTTGATGGCGCTTCACTCGTTGGACGACCTCGTCTTGAAAAATTGATAAAAGTGTGATATTTGTCAATTATTTCATCGATTAAATTGAGTCTAAACTTTAAATGTGACAGTTTTCCACCTACTTTTTTATAAACTTGAAAAGCGTTGAAAACAGCTTGGTCTAAAAGGTGAAAGAATATTTTTTTATAATATTTTTTCCCACCATTTCTTGCTACTTGATAACTAGAAAGGTATTGATCTACAAAATCCACACCTCCCATTGTTTTATTGTAGTTAATTATTACCTTTGGTTTTGTTTTCAGTTTTTTACTTTGCCTCGTTACTTCAACAGTTTCAGAATCATGAAAAGATGATAACATTGTTACTTCCTTTTTGTCCTTCTATTTGAGAGCGAGGATTTTGCCACGTCTAAATGATATAACTTCATCAGTTTTTAATTTTTTGTTTTTCAATGCTTAAGGTAAATCTTTTTTGTTTTGTCTAACATTTCCAACCACATCTGTTTGATAAGTCAAAAGGATATCATATAATTCTGGTGAAGTGTAATAATTATCTAAGGTGATGCAGTATCCTTGTTTCAATAATGGCATTATCAGAGTCATAACAACTTGTGAAGGTACCAACAGCGATCGGAATTTAGGATGAAACAAAGAACCTTTTCCGGTATATATGATAAATGACCAAATATAACCAGAACTAGATTCCCATAGCATATATGTTTTGATACTTTTTTCAAGGATATGTATTGGCACCAGGATAAACGTCCTTGTACAACGTCAGCGTTTCATCTATGGTAATATCTCTTTCTGGAGTAATTGCGTTTTGATATACTTTATTAAGATGCTCGCAGATAGGCCAAATTTTGTAGAGTTTTGGGTTAGGATGGTTTTCTGGATCATCAGCATCATTGTTCACAAAATGCAAGTATTTTTTGATTTCACAGTATCGATTATATGCCATAATCTTACGGAAAAAAGGAGTTTCTATTGATGCTTTCTTAGTCCAATACATGCTTTCTTCAGGTTTTTTTATAATATCTTCTAAAACTGAAAGCGCAAGAAACAAATGAATTTCATGTGAAGATACAGGTTTCTGTTCTCTTCTACCTTTCAAGTTCCTTTTGCCAACAACATTACCTGATTGCTCAGCATAACGATTAGTCTTTTTTTACAATTATGTCCACTATTTCATCATTTATAAAATGTTCACAATATTGTAAAACGCCTGCACTGGCTTGAAATGAAACATTAACTTTAAGCAATAATTTGAACTGAAAACGTGGAGGACAAATATCTGGAACATCCGGTATAATTTGGTTCCATTGGCGCCCTGGTAAAAGTTGCGCGGGATCGTCACTATCTTCTGAATCCGATACTTCAGAATCAAAAGCATTTGAAAAGAAGCTGCCTTCTGAATCATTTCCCGATTCTTCAAGACTTAAATCCTCTTGTTCACTTGAACTACTCATTTTACAAGCATTAAACACAAAAAAGCGATGAGCACTAAAACTGCATCTTTTCAAAATATATTCTAACGGAAGAAATATTCTGAATCTACATGCTACTGTTATCTAATTAACTTACAAGTACAGTGCTGCCATCTGTGAGCCATCTGTGTAAATAGAATTGATATGGGCACGATAAAAATTGGTATTCCCTTGACTTCTTATTGCAAAAGCAGAGCCTGTGGGAGATACGGGCGCGACAAAATTTATTCGTGTTGGTTGCCCGTATGAGACACGGGTGCGACGAGTAAGGAGTTAATGTATTTGAATCATGGATTTTTGACTTTTGTTTTGATTTCAACTCTTCCACCTGAACAGTGTGTAGGTAGACACTGCAGTGTACCGAAAGCCTTTTTTTCTGCATATTTCCTTGTTAATGATGACGTAATATTGAAGCTTAAAATTTTGTTCAGTGTACCAAATTGGAAGGTTTATCCAACTGGACTGATTGGAAATTTGAAGTAAACTCTTTGTTTGTGCTCAATGATTCTGCATGCATCTTCGATTATTCCCTTGTTGAGCTAAAAGCACCGGCAGAAGGTGTGAATGAAAAGACGATATGCGAGTGCAACAGAGTTGTAAAAGCGTTTGCAAAGGCGAATGTGAAAGCTGCTGTGATCATTCACACAAATGTATCATTGAATGTGTTAAATTTGATCCGTATGTATGATAATTCTGCAGTAGTGATATGGAATGAGTTATTAAGTAATTTTAAGAAAGTGTCAAGCAGGAAATTGGACACTTGTCTGCAACAGTTTTTCACCTTTCGGATTGAGAAAGACGAAAGTGTAATGAAATCACTCGCACGTTTATGTGCACTGTGGGTAGATCTTCAACGTGAGCAAGAGTTGAGCGGTGAAGGAAAGTTGCCGCAGAACTTGCTAGCACCACGAGTCTTATCTATTCTTCCTGTTGACGAATATCTCGAGTTCAAATCACAGTGGGACTCAGTGTCAAAGACGGAAAAGTCACCTGAAAAACTGATTGAACAGATCAACATGCGGCTGCAAAGAAGAAATCAAGAGCTTAGAGACAAAAGTACGATAACATTTGTGGCAAATGCTAATTATGGCACAAAACATAGTGGAAAGAAGGGTAGTAAAAAACCTCAGATGGTCAGCCAACCCCAACCCTTGACAACAAATAATGCCAAAACAGTGAATAGACTTAGTAAGACTGGTGATGGTGTGGAAGGTTTCAATGGCATCTGTTTTTGTTGTAATAAACCCGGGCATATTGGTAAATTTTGCCCAGTTTTCCCTGACATGCCAACCACGACGCATGGCAAAACAGAAACCTTCTTTGCAAATATTCAGTGCAGTGCATTTGCTTATCAAAAAGGTGATTGTGGCCAAAGTGCGTGGCTTAATGGAAACAAGCCATGGACGAAGAAATGGCTTTGCATGCCAAACATGGAACATGGCAACTTGTTAAGCCACCTAACGGATGTAAAATCCTTGACAGTCGGGGGTTTACTTAGTGAAGACAAATCCCGATGGCTCAATCGAGAGATTCATGGCCTGTTTAGTAGCAAAAGGGTTCACGCAGGCGGTAAATATCGACTACGAAGACACATTAACTCCGGTGTGTCTATATGACTTTATTCGAGCTCTAATTGCAATGGAGCCAAGGCGAATCTCAAGTTATATCAAATTGACGTGGAGATGGCATTCCTTTATGGTGACCTAACTGAGGAGATCTATATGCATCAACCCGAAGGCTATGGCGATGGAAGTAAGCATGCATGCAAGATGGTCCAACCTTTATACGGCTTGAAACAAGCTGGACGATGTTGGAATGCCAAGTTTACTGACGTGCTAAAGAAACATGGCATGACGTGCTAAAGAAACATGATCCAAAGTAAAGCCGACAACTGCCTGTTCATACTAAATGATTATGGACATAAGATGCTGATGGCGATTTATGTTGATGATGGCATTGTCGCTGTTCAGGACACAACAGCATTCTTCACATTTATGGATGAGCTCAAGCAACATTTTAACATTTGAGTAACGATATTAAATTATTTCCTTGGTCTACAGGTTGAACGTTTGAAAGACAGCTCACACTTCCTGCACCAAGAAGCATTTACAAGAAAGATATTAGAGTGATTTGGAGATGCTAAGACATCACACATCCCAGTGAAGAAGTCGAGTCTCAAGGTCGACTATGGTCAACCAAATGGCGACGGCATGGTCAAGGTCAAGGAGACGAAACCTCTCAGTGGTGAAATTCTTACCGATCAGTAGTTGGCAGTTTGCTGTACTTGGCGATGGGAACTTGACCAGATATTGCTTATGCAGTGAGTTTGATTTCTCGAAAGCTGAACAATCCTACATAGAGTAATTGGGAAATTGTACAGAAACATTAAGGTACCTTCGCAATACTATTGGAGATGGCATTGTGTACAGTAATGAAGATAATAGAAGTTTGATGTTGTTAAGTGATGCAGATAACAACAGCCACGCAGAAACACACAGATCTCGAACAGGTGTTATTTCTTTTTATGGTGTAGGTGCAATTACGTGGCAAAGCAAGCTACAGGAGGCCATATCCAATTCGACGACAGAGGCAGAATTTATGGCAGCAGTTGATGCCACGGAAGACCTGATGTGGCTGAAGGGCTTGTTCAATAAGATAGCTAATAATGTCTCATTGCCTATCCTACAAACTGATAGTCAGAGTACTATCACGTGCATAAAAAATCAATATTCCATGCATGCACAAAGCATATTGACCAAAGTTACAAGTTTTTGCAAGATGATTTCTCGAAGAGACATTTTCAATTAGACTATGTCAGAAATAATGAACAACGAGCAGACATTCTGACAAAGGCGCTTCCAGCACCTCAGTTTAATTTTCAGAAGAAGTTGATTGGTGTAAAAACAGTCAATAAGTAAAGGTTAATCTATATGAACAATGACTATTTTCATGCTCGAAGGAGGCTGTTGAGAATCGAGCATTTAATTGACGTTATGTGTAGTTTTAGTGGCATCATTGTTTTGTTGTATTATTATGTTTTGTGCATCTGGCATCACTGTTACTTCAGTCATTCTAAAGTTTTTATGTAAATAACAAGACGTACGTAAAGTTTCTTTACCTTTTTGCTTATTAAAGTTCGAAATTCATTTAGCCATCACTCTGTTTTGTTAATTTTATAACAAATATTGTTTAATTGTCAGTCTGAGGGTAGCACAACTTGTGTACAGAAAATAAACCTTAAATGGAGTCTGTAAGCATGTGGAGGTACTGTGACTTTAGAAAACGAGAGATTACTAGTTACTGAAAATTTATGGAGCTAAACTCTAACAGAATTTTACATTAAACTGCGTGAAGTTTTTAGTGATCAGGAAGTGGATTGTAGTACAACTTTACGTTGGGCTGCTGTGCTTTCTTGAATGATGTGTAAGATGTACATGATGGTCGAAGATTAGGAACACCAAAAATATCAACAAATTAAGGTACTACAGGCACAAGAGCCAGGTCAGTTGATGCAGCTGCTACTAGCAGCAGAACTAAGGAATAAAAAATTTCAGAACTACTGGTGGGCAAAACATCTAGCTTGTCCTAACTTAGTGTGATATTTGTGTCAAGCAAAGAGAAAGAAGTCCGTCAAGCAACATACCAGAAAATATCACAAGGTAAGACAATTTCACCAGCTTCAGTGTTGCCGTATTTTGACAGAAACTTTGTTGCAGGGAAAAGCTTATGTATTGTTGACCTCTCATGGTTTGATGCAATGTTCTTGAAATGTATATTTGATAATGAAGGTGAGAAATTTCAATATCAAATGACAAATCCTGAATTTAAAAGCTCTGGCCAGCATTGAAATCATTGTCAATCCAGTGGAGAAGTCCATTCTTTCTGCAACTTAAAAAATTTTAACATGTTCAAACACTGGTGAAATAAATGCAGATCTCTGCCGAGAATTATTAGAGTGTTATCACAAAAGATAGAGTTTCATGTGAAAAAAGTGTTAAGTGCAGCATGTTATTATAAGTGGTTGCAAAACTTTACCAAATTGCATAAAAATTACCTGTCTTGCTTAAGGATGAGAAATTAATTTTTAAGGACACCCACACATGAGAACGTTTTCACAAGTCTTTTAGCTAGTAGCAAGGAACTTAACCTCACCAACCAAAATTTCCCCGAATTTTG
>KK117242.1:64055-88699 GCA_000611955.2 Stegodyphus mimosarum
AACTTAAAGAGCCCCTGTGTGGAAGCGATTTTCATCTTTGAAATAGGTTTCTTCAACAGTTACCAAGCTGTTCAAGGACTGAATAAAAGCAGTATTCTATAAGAAGTAGCAAATCTTCTAAGACATTGGATCAGCAGAACTGACTGAAATATGTGAGAGAAATACCTGAGAGAAAATACGGAGAGGATTATTCTTTAAGATAAGCATTTTTATATTTATTTTTTGCTGTTTTGATATTTATTATCTGCTTTAAAAAAAGCAACGTGTCTATGATAGCAATTGGCAGAAATGATGAAATTATTGGAATTTTTTTTTCCTGACAGTAAACATGTGACAAACTGTTTAAAATGATTATATGCGTAACATTATTTAAATAAAATTTGTGTTTAATAAAGAAAAATGTCATTGTATGATTTAAGGTCAATTCAAATCAATATGGTTATGCATTAGCATGTAAAGCAGTGACCAATCAGAAACTAATTTAGAGGCTGTATTTTCAGGGTGGCCGGAGGGCACGTGAGTTAACTTCCACATTCTGCTGCTTCCCATGTCAGTTTCATATATCTGATTTCACATATCCAGTTTTTAAATGAATATGCTTTTAAAATTCTTCTTGAGGAAAATCAAGTAGAATAATCTTAATAAAAAAATTTCAAGTGATAAATAAAAATGTATAATGCAGTAATTAAATACATTATTTAAAAGAAAATTCTCGAGTTTATTCAGAGTCATTAACCATAATTATCTACCATAAATGATGATAATAATCTAAAAGAGATTGGGAGAAGATAATGGTAGATTCTGAATTTTACATATAATCTACACCAATTTAAGGTTGTTCTTTTACTGCCTCCTCTTGCTTAATGACTAAAGTGTTGACCTCCAGTGCCAAAGTGCACAAGGGGAACAGAGTTGGTATTTTTAAAAATATATTTACAGAAAAGTTTATCGCTAGCTTCAGAACAGCAGAAACTTATTCAGTTTTTTGAGGATTAAGATTAAAAACCAGTTTTCGGTGACAACACCCTATTGCTGAGGCTGAGGTTTACATGTGGAGGATAAAATTTAACAGGTACCATGTATTTTAGGCTTAAGCCTTGCTTTCCCCCTCCTTTGATGACTGTAGGAATTCAACAAATTTCACCCTTTTCTTTATTTTTCCTTTTTTCCCCTCTTTTTTTTCTTTCCCTCCAACAAGGAATTTGTATTTATTTTACAGTGGCCATAAACATGGTTTTTGATTCCATGTGCATTATCTTTCTTATAATATCAAGCCTTTGACACAATTCACAAGATGATCTGTGTAAAAGCCTTTTCAGCTGAAGCTAGGCTAGCAAAAGTGATACAAGTGTAAAGTTGCTTTTTTATATAATTATTTAGTCATTTTTAAACAATAGGTAGTAAGTAAATCATTTATTTCAAAATTTAGGAAATTTGCTGTTTATGCAGAAAGGAAGCTTGCCAGTATGTGACATTTAAATTAAAAGAAAATTCAGCCTTAGATATTGAAGCTTATTTTATGGAATGCATTTTAATGGCTTTGTATTTTTTTTTCTCAAAATTGATATATAGGGGTATAAACTGATACATATGTATATAAAGAATATGTAGGGTGCTTCACAATGTATCAGAGAAAGAATAGATTGGATAACTTTTGAACAGAAAAGATTTTTATTAAAAATTTTCAGTATTTACTTGTGAGAATAGCAGAAATGAAAAGGTCAATTTCTCAAAAGGTTTTCCATATGAGGAGATAATAAAATGAAGTTTCTGTTTGAAATTTGCTATAACCTGCATGAATCTACCTTACCACACGTTATTGCTGTTTTGAGCTTTTTGATAGTTTTTGGTTGATCTCTGTAGATTTAATCTTTAACATAACCCCATAAAAACAAAATCTAACGGTGATAAGTCAGGTCTATAGAGAGTTCCAAAACTGTCCATTACCAAAGTGATTCAGAAAGGCTCTTGGTATGATGATTGTCATACAGCTTCTAAGTAAGTCGAGGACATCTCCTGTTGAATGTGGAGGAGCTCTGTCCTTCTGAAACCATGTGTCTTGATCCAAATTTTGTTGTAGGTATCGGGATGAACCTTGTTCTCGAGAAATCTAGATGGCATTCAGAATTCACTGTCTGGATAAAAAATTTATGGATCTGAAATGCCATTACAATACAAACTGGCTTCTTGCTGCTCCAAAGCCACTGATTTTGACGATTAACACAGTCATCCAATCAGAAATATCCTTATTGGAAAAAATGATATTGGCAGAGTTGAAACTAGTATCGATCATTTAACACAAGATGGTGGTGAACTGGGAAAGTGTCAAGATCTATGTAGGCAGTACTGATGTCAAGCTGTTTAGCCAAGTGTCAATTTGATGTTAATGGCTGTTTCTACTTTATTTATTGTTTTGACAGCAGTTGTTTTCAGATGTCTTTGCTGTCTCATGCCCACTTTGTCATCAGCCACTGAACTTGTTTTTTTTTCCAAACTTGGCAATTAATAACTCTTAACATGCTTGAAGATGGTTTTGGCCTATTCTTAAACGCTCTGGACTTTTTTCTGAGTGTTTCGGCAGGTCTGTGGGTGCAAAAATAAAATGCTTTGATTAACAAAGCATGTTCTTTAATTGAATATCAATACATTCTAGCGAAAACAAAATTTTCTTCGAACGTAACTAGAATCCATAAATAAATTTCCTTTGGGTACCTATGCATGTACAATTTCATATTACTAGTTCCTGTGTTGAAGAATTATTCAACTAAAAGGTTTGCTATACCCTTTGAAGGACTCTGTATTAAGCCAAAGGCTTTATCTTGATGGTAATTTTTTTATTAGTTTAAAGAACACTTATGTGAGCATTAGCTAATTTACTAACTGTTATGTGAGCATTAGCTAGTTTACTAACTGTTATGTGAGCATTAGCTAGTTAACTAACTGTTATGTGAGCATTAGCTAATTTACTACTTGAGGTTCCGTTTTTAAAATAGAAGGGAAATATTACATAGCATGCACTTATTTAAGTGAGTTTTAGATTTAAGTGGCTTTATAAAACAAAATTTTAGCAGCGACTCTTCATTAATGTATTAATGACTAATTGAAATAATTCTAGTTAACATTTAAGGATAAAAAGTATGTTTTAAAAGTGTTGAAAAATTTTCTCTTCTTTATCTTTATTATTATTATTAGAAACTACTTTTTTATCAAGTGTGATATTTGGTAACTCTATAAATCCTACATATATTATAACAAAATATATTTTTTTATTTATATGAGTTAAACCAGTATTGCATATACATCATGAGACAAATTTTTTAGTATGTTACTCATGAAAACTGAAAGATGAATAAGAATTTTCAATTATCATTCAACAAAATTCATAAATAAAATAAATTGGATATGTACAATGATTCATATCTTAGATACCCTTTTTCTATCCTCCAAAGGATGCTTTTCTCACATAGTCTGATTAAAATTATATCCACAAAAGTTCCACAAAGCATGCCAGAGGTTTACAGAAGTAAGTAGATAACTCAATAATGCAAAGAAAGTATAATACAAGAGTAATGCGTAATATCTAGCTCTGGAGAGAATAAGGAATATATATCGTAATACAAATATTACTGCAATAAGAATATTAAAATATGCTATACAACAATGATACTACTACTGCTAAAAACTAAATACATCTTTGGTTTAAGATGTTCCCTCGGGACAGATGGGAGTCGGAAGGAGTTGTTCTACTGGCTGGGGATTTTGCAACCACTAAGCCTAACTTTGGGGGGGGGTGTATTATGTCCTATGTCATAATTTTTGGTGCTATTTTAGATTATTACTTGAGCTATCTTATACATTAAAATACTACTAATACTAAGGAAATATGATTCAACAATAATACATTAGATTAATCTATAACATAATCATACATGGATAAAATACAACAATAATATAATGACACATAAAAAGATAATAATGCGGTAACGTATGAAAATAATAATAAAAAGTTTAAACAATAAATAAAGTTGTCCAAAACAGCAAAACCTTCAGAACTTTTCTATTACAAGGTCATAGAAAATATTATTCCTTTAATTTCGAAAAAATGTAGATACTTTTATATTAACTGGGCCCAAGCGATAAATTGCTAAATAACCATATTTCTATTTCTTTAGTTTATATTTAAGTTTATGAAAAAAATAATTCTAATTGAAACGAGTAACTTGTTTTAAGAAAATGAGTTATTTTCGAAATTGTTTCTTTTGCTGATGTTTTTTCCTCCACTTTTGAACTTCTCTTAAATTTATGGACAAATGCTGAGTAGTCACAGTGTTCTTAGAATTTTCAGCAAAAGTGATCAGCTGCAGTTTGAAATTTGCCATATAAGAATATTTCTTCCCACTCGTCTTTTAAACAAAATAACATGATGCAGAAAATAAGACTAGCATGGGTACCACAGGTTATATACAAGACAGCAAATGAATGAAAAATATGTGCTAGCTTCAGATGGAGCTTTGGAGTTAACACTATCGTTGTTGGTGTCTGGCGTTTTACTTTATAGCGATTTGATTAGAAAATATTCCACCCATTTTTCCTACTCAGCAGCATTTTTGCTCATTTTCACATGGCGACATGTTTGAATGTTATTAGAATTTTCATTTTGACTTATGTGCAGGTTTTGAATTTTTGTTAAATTTTGGAAGAAAAACACATACACTCTTAGACAAAAAAAAAAAAAAAAAAAAAAAAAAAAAAAAAAAAAAAAAAATGCACCACGACGCGCCGAGAAGATATAAAGCAAATTGGACACATTGATATGCATACGGGTTTCGATTGAAAATGCAAAATTTTTCATTTTGGCTGCCAATGAATGAATGGTTGTCCCTATTGCGCAACTGGCAGGATATTTAAGAGGAGAAATTACGATTTCAGTTCATAAATTCTTCATGAATTTCATTCCTTGCACTCTGGTCGATAGTAACTATGCCTCGCATACAGGTGCATGAACGATATGTACAGATGTCAGAATTTGAGAGAGGTCGTGTAGTTGGGCTGAAGAAGCCAGTTGGTCTTATTGGCGAATAGCTCAGCATTTGAGCAGGATGCCGCTATTAGACGATGTTGGCAGGAATGGTGAACCATGGCGGCACACAGTGTCAAGAAGGAAGCGGTAGGCCTAGAGAAATGACAGAATGTGAAGACCGAGCAATTACGGTAGGCCTAGAGAAATGACAGAATGTGAAGACCGAGCAATTGTCAGAGCGGCACTCACAGCCCCAGATGCATCATTATCATCGATTGCACGTGCAACTATTGCTGCACTGACTGCAAGGACCATTCATAGACGGCTCACAGAAAGGGGGCTAAGGTCACGGCACCCCTTGCGCTGACTAACAACATTGACCTCTGTACAACGTCAAACCCGTTTGCAGAAGCGTCAGGCTCATTTGCACTGGAATGTCACTGACTGGAGTAGAATAGTCTTCAGTGATGAGTCCCACTTTGAACTGAGCCCCGATGGCCATCGAAGGTGAGTCTGGAGGTGCCCCAGACAGCGGTGTGATACCAACCTGACTGTCTTCCGGCAGACAGGCCGACAACCAGGAGTGATGGTCTGGCATGCCATTTCATTTCGTAGTAGGACCCCTTTGGTTGTCATCCGTTGCAACTTTATAGCACAGTGGTACGTAGATGAAGTTCTAAAGCCCGTTGTGTTGCCCTTCATGTCACGCCACCCTGAACTTGCATGTCAGCAAGATAATGCCCGCCCCCACACTGCACACGTTTCTGCTGCTTGCCTTAGTGCTTGCCGAATGTTACTTTTGCTAGCAAGATCACTGGATCTCTCTCCTATTTGAACATGTTTGGAGCATTATGGGCAGGGCCTTCCAACCAGCTCGGGATGTTGACGATCTAACGCGCCATTTGGACAGAATTTGGCACGATATCCCTCAAGAGGACATCAGCCACCTCTATCAATCGATGCCAAGCCGACTAACTGCTTGCATAAGGGTCAGAAGTGGACAAATGTGTTACTGACTTTTCACTTTGTGAAGCTCTATCATTTTAATAAATCACCCAATTTTTCTCAAACTGTAATAATTTGTTTTTTTGTATACGTACATTATTTCTACCGATTTTCGTCCCATTCGGATAACTCCTTCTTAAGAGTGTATTTGGCATATATATGGATTGACTTATGTTCGAAAATATATGGTAATCATTCTGTGATAAATATTTAAACGGGTAATATTGGGAAATAGCGAGGGGGGTATTGTTTCTTTATATTGTGCAAGAAGACAAAGTGTTTTGTTGTCTTCCTTATTTATATTGATTTTGCTCTGTTATAGCAACAGATAGAATAGCCTGCAATAACCCTTTTGAGAGAAAACATCTTGGCTTAAGATGTTCCTTGGGACAGATGGAAGGCAGAAGGAGTTGTTACACAGGCTGGGGATTTTGCATCCACTAAGCCTAACTTTAGGTGGGGGGAATTATGTGCTAGCGTCATAATTTTTGGTGCTATTTTAGATTGTTATTTAAGCTGTCATATACATTAAAATTAGCATTTAATAAACCTTTTCATGTACATGAAAATATGTAAAATATTGCTTATTTTGAGAAATTTTCAGAAGGATTATTCAAATAATTCTGAAATTTTAATTGATAAAATATATTAATAAACTTTTAAGTTAATAAAAAATGCAAGAAAGACTGTTTATAAGAAGAAGTAACAAAATCTTTCACATGAACGTGAAGGCAGACACTCAATGAGCTCAGTCTCTGACAAAATGTCTATAAGAATCACTAGAAATATCGCTTTCTAATTGTTTAGAAAATGAATCATCACAAAGACCTACATAGTAGCAAAAAAAAAAAATTCGAAGGGCTGTAGAAACATGAATATTTATATCATGAGGCAAGTTAAAGAGAGGAGCTTTGTCTGCTTGCAATACGACCCCCTCTCAAGCAACAGCTGACACCAACATTACACAAAATGTGATGAATTTGAAGGTCAGAATCTTAAAACTTATTCAGTACAAAGTAATTGACACAGGATACCATCTATTAGCCTTTAAAATTTCCAGGACGCTGGCACAAATGTGCGACGTTTGGGGACAAACAAGAAGAGACTCTGGCATGCCAGCCAGGTTAGGTTAGGTTAGGTTATTCAGTTATGGCAAAGCACACGAGGGCTATCTGCCTAAAGGGAGGGATGCCTTCATGGAGGACTTTCTAAGGGAAACTGTCTCGTGTACACGTTACACATGAGGAAAACCACGAAAAGCATGCCAGCCAGGAATCGAGTGCGTTTCTTTCTGGCACGTATATATAACAGTCGGCATGAAAGGCTTAAATCTTTGAGCAGTAAATTCTGTTTGGTGCAATACTAGTAAGTAAACATACGCATATTTAACACATCTAAAAATTTTTATTGTTGAAATTATAATCTTTTTTTGCACAACAGATGACGTATATATAAAAAGTTCTTTATTTTTCGCGCTTGCCATTGGCAAAGTGAATGAAAGTGCTTCAGAGTACTAGTTTGTGTGTGGTTTAAATCCTACCAAACTTTTTTATAAAGAAGTTTCCACTATTTCTGATGTGAATATGAATTAGTTTACTTATTAGAAACCTTCCACGGGAGCATTTGTTCCTAAGGCTGTACTATCTGCTGTCAAACTGATTCAAAGAGCCGATTCATTTTACTGTGTGAACAAGTAGTGATCCCACAAAACTGATAGTAGTTTCTTCGAGAGCTCGGTTGGAAGTTTGCCAGAGAAGTTAGATTTCAGTTTTAGGGTAGAAAGGAATGCCTCTCATCTAAAATAGAATTTTATAATTTCCCAACTTTTTAAATATTTTTATTCCATAACTTTATTGCTAGTTCTACGTAAAAAGGAGATTTTAAGGAATCTTAAAACTGCTGTTGAAACTAATTCAGGGCTTTAGCAGTTCAATTCACTTCTTCCAGTCGCACTACTCATTCGATTCTTTCTGATCTTTATTCTTTGAGGTGAGTTATAAAAATGAACCTTTTCAATTCAGTAAGCAAATAGCTTTCGGTCAGATCCCATAAAAGATTTTTTTTTTTTCCATTGACTTTTTTTTTCCATATTGCTGAGAATGTATTGCATTGCCATAATTCACAAAACAAGTGCTGCTTTTCAAGCAGTAATCTTATCCTGTATGTTAGGCCAGAGACCTTATCCAGGAAGCCTACTTTTATTTTGGTTTATATTTTCCTGGACATTTATAAATTAATATTCACCTAGAAAGTATTCTGCATCACATACTTTGCTATAATTCTTTTGAACATAATAGAATTAAAACTCAAAAGTGCATAAAAAAAAATTGAAAATTTGAGACCTTTTTGTATAAAATGTGTCTCAATGAAATCATGTTGTAAGAATCAATAGTACTTAAACCTGAATACTAAAATAATGTTAAAATAATTTTGTAGTAGTTAGTTGAATCTGTTTTTAGTAAATTTCATTTCCCATTTCCCCCCCTTGAAATTAAGACTTAAGCTATTTTAAAGCTGTAAGTCATTTTTTTCTTTTATTTTCTTTCATATTTATATGATTTCTTTGATTGTATTAATATGAATATTACACAAGAATGTCATTTTTCTTTTTCTTAGGTCTCTAGAATATACCATCTATGACCATGAGTTAAAAGATGCAAGGAAAAAATTAGAGGAAGTAAGTTCATTAATAATAAAAGAAATGAATGAAAGGTTTTAGTCTACTGTGTGTTAGTTAAATGCTAAATGATTTGATGATGCATAAGAGCGAGGGATATGATAAATTGCCAAAATTTGGTGGCAAAATTCTCCTTTCTTGTTAAATGCATACAGGTCTTATTTACTGTTCATAATAATCTAAAATCTGTGTAAATGATTTTGTGTCTGTTTCAGCAGGGTACTAAATTTCTAACTTTTGATATGTTGTTAGTGTCGGTATTGTCAAGATCATAAATTATGATTGATAATTTTCCTTTATGCCAGGTAATGTTTAAGTTATAAAGTTCTAGTTAAATTATGTGTTCTTGGCAACTAGAATCTTGGAGAAGAGTATAGCAACTATTTGGAGGTCTAGTTATGGCTGTAGAAACAAAGTCCAAGGCAAAGTTAAAATCCCCTTTTCAAAGAAATTTTTGACAGCTGGCCCTTCTTGGGCTTACAGGAAAGCCTCTACTTGGGTTTAACATAGAAAATAAGAAACTAACTTAATTCTAAATAATTTAGTCAAAGCTGTACAGAAATAATTAACAGAGTTGCCTATTGTTAAACCTCACCGGTAAATACTAACATGCACATAAGACTATGGCTGAACATAGTAAGATAGGCTTAAAACAATGACATGGCGCAAAGGCGAAACATGCTCTACTGAGAACTTCTGAGCTCTTCTATGGAAGTGACTGAACTTCTCATTAAATACTGGTTCTACCTCATTTACATAAAACATGATACTGAAAACTCAATCTGTGAGGGAGTTGTAGATGGGAAACAGGAATTTAAAAGAAAGGGATTCAAAATTAAAAAAAAAAACTGTTAGAAAATTAAAATAATAATAAGTTACTGGGTTTCGTAATTATAATTCAGAATCTGAAATTTGTTTTATTTAAGAAATTAGAAATTTTTTCAAATACCTTCTTCATTATATATCATTATGCGCTTCTTAAATTTTATTATATCACTTTTAAGCTTTGATCAGCCAGTAACTGCGTGACTTATTTAGGAAAATCCTAGTAATTCATCAAGAGTTCTTTTTGTGGTTGTTAAACAGGCATGGCGTTTGAGGCGTTCATTGTTGTTTGAGGTTCTTTGTGATTTTCATCTCATGTAATTTAAATACAAGCTAATTTCCAAGTTCATATTTACTGTATTCGATATATTTTATCAGGACATCTAGTTTTTAGCTACAACTTTAATGAAATTCAATTCTCTAAGGTAGAAGATATTGTTTTAAGATCAAACTTCAATCAAACTATCGAAATAATTTCATGAGACTAATGAGACTGGGTTAAGTTGTTTAGTTTAGAAGACATAGTAAGGAAGCGCATTTATTATGCAATTAAAGCAAATCTAATTTTTATGTAATATACATGTTATGTTTTACACAGTAAACAGAGCTTATAAAAAACCATATAGTCATATTTTAAGCATGACAAATGTTAAGTAATATACTATGGAATTTTGTAGCAGTTAATAGCTGGCATAGATTTGTAAAAAAGGGGTTCACAGCATTCATATACGTATTGTGCCCACAAAAGTCCTTACCATTCTTTTATTTCCACAACCATGTGTTGCAAACTTATACTTCTAGTTACAAAAATGTTTTAAATGGTGCAAAGATTCATATTTTTGCAGTTTTACTTTTAAAGAAGTCAGTTTTGTAAAAATAAGGAAATTTTAACTTTTTTATACGTTCCTCCAGTCCCTGCCCTTATATTTAGGAAAATTTGTATGTATAACAAATTAAACACAAAAAGTTAAAACAACAAAAACTAAGAGATATTTAGTATAAAAGTTAGCATCATATTTAGGGGAGAAACACCTATTGAACAGCGAAATATTTGCATTTGTACATAACTAAAAATTAAATATTAGTTTAAAAAAAGTTTTCTAAGTATAAGAAATTAAATGACGGGCATATATAAATTGTTTTCTGAATGGAGATTTACTCACTGAATCCTATTGAATTCATGTTCTAGAAAACTCTTAGCAGCCTTCAGTATTACCATGTAGCCAACTTGTAATATTATTTACTGTAATGCAAAATTAAAAATATTTGTAGTTTAATGAATTGTTGTATGATTATGAGACTATAATTCTAAAATAATGAAACTTAATGAGACTATTTTAGTAACATGTTTTTAGACTTTAATAACTTACTTGTGTGAACTTACTTGTTACTTAAATTACTTGTGTGAAAATTCTTTTGGCTTACTAAATGTAACAAAATTATAAATTCAAGACTCTAGTAAAGCATAAAAGAATATCTTGAATGTAATTTAAGGGGGAGGGAATCAACCTTGAATTATTCTAAATTTTTATTAACCAGCCCCTTAGTGCAAAATGAAAATATCATAAATTCCAAGTTTGGACATGAAATATCTCAGGCAATTTTGATCATCAAATCTTTTTCTGTTTTATTTTTATAAGAAGTGTCACATTTTGCTAAAAGTGTAGGCAGTGGAGGAACATTAAAAAAAAAAGTTGGATCTCATAATTTTTACAGAGTGTCTTCTTTAAGCCTAAAAACAGCATAATTTGAAACATTTTTATAATTGGAAACATGTCTCTGACCAACAGTTGCGAAAATAAAAACCAAGAAAGGACCTTTTGTGGACATTGTATACAATAGCAGGGTGTATTCAACCTCTGAATCAAAGAGAAGCATATGAGTTTGAAAATGAAAATTAAGTAAAATTCAACTGCGATTTGATTTTTCTCCCCCCTTTTTTTCTTTTAAATGCAGAGCCTTCAAACCATTCTGCATTTCACATACTGTAATAAAAAAGAATAATAAAGTCATATATCGTATTTACTGCATAGGTACACTGCGAAAAAAAAATAGGACAGTTCTATATCTCCTGTTCTACTGGGCTGATTGATGAAATTAAAATTGCATTTTTTATGTCTCAAAAGTGCGATTTAGGATATATATTAGATTTATATAGAGTATTGTTCTAACATATGTATTTTGACATAAAAGCGGACTTTTTCTGAAATAACATGCCAATTTTTTTCCGTATTTTGATTCTTTGAGTCAAAATTGTGCCAAAGTGCCAAGTTTTGTAAAAACCACACGAGTAGTTTTTAAAATTAGCTCTCAAAACTTTAGCTCCTCTATGTTAATTAGATTTGATATATATTTATTATTATCTCTTTTTTTATTAAACATATTTGATTCTTCCTTTCACACTTTGAAATTTAGGTTCATTCCAAATAAAATTTACCCATTTCTTATGATTTATTTTTAAAATTTTTATTTCAAAATAAATTTTATAAATTTTTCAAAAACGTTTTTTTAATTATAACCTATAAAATTTTTACCATCATCTTAAAGTAGATGTATTTCTAAGCTATCTGCAAAAAATTATAGTTTTTTTATTTAAAGTTTCCTAAGATATACATGAATTTATATTTTGGCCCATTTTGAAGTTTGGCATATTTGTTATAAGTGATATTAACACCAAATGTGGTTTATGCACTTTGTTAAAATTATTTGAAAGTATGAACGATGACTTTTTTTCCTGCTCGTACAATGGGGAAAAAAAAAATCTGATGTGTACACCACATGACTTCCTTATGTAGAATATTAAATTATATGCAATTTTCCTGCATTTCATTTAAACATATTGAATTAAGTCTACTTCGTCAAAAGTGCATAAAGTACAATAGAATAAATGCTCTCTTTAAAGTTCACTATATTTATTTAACATAGCCACACTTCTGCACTAGGTTCACTTAACAGCGTTACATCTCATTCATTTTATAACTCAAGAGTGAGCAGAAGTAATCGCATCAGAAGAATTACCACAAGTTCTATCCAGATACTATAATGAATCTGAAGCGATGCATAAAAGAAATTAAACAAATAAAAAGAAACAGTGTTTCGCAGACGATTCAGCACCGCTTACCTAATGCGCATGTGCTACTAATTAATTCAGTTCTCACTTCGTGGTAAGGCAAAAATACATAAAAATTCAAAATATTTTCATTAAAAATTGGAAGATATAGAAAAACATAAAACACCAAGCACAGTTAAAACAATTAAAAAACAGTTTTTACAATTAAAATTACAATTTTTATGCAAAATCGATGTCACTCTCAAAAACATCGTTAAATCGTATTCGGTAGCAGTCAAAATAGATATGTTCATTGAAATGTGGTGCCCAAAATTTTTCGCGATTACAATACTTCCTTTTTAATTCGTACAAGGAAGTAAAAAAAAAAAAAAAAAAAAAAAAAAAAAAAAAAAAAGGAAAATAGGTTGCTATTCATTAAGAAGTTCGCTAAATGAATTATTCTTAGCACAAACTGGAAAAAATCTACCATGATAATTTTTTAAATTTCCTCACCAAGAATTACAAAATTTCATATCTGGGCGTAATTTGAGTCGTAGAATCAAAATTTGGAAAAAAATGGTCCGATTATTGGTATGTTATTTCAGAAAAAGTCCGCTTTTATGTCAAAATACCTATGTTAGAATGATGCTATGTATAAATCTAATATACAGAGTGTTTTAGAGAACATGGGACAAACTTGGAGGGGTGGTGGAGTGTACTAAAACATGCATTTTTTTATAGGAATGTAGGGTCTAAATTGACGGGTTAAAGGCAGGAACACAAAAAAATGGCACGAGATGGAAATGTGTTTTTGTACAAAATCAGCGCAAAATGCTTCTTTGCAGCAATGCAGTATTGACAATAAATGTTCAAAATTGCGATCACCAGCAGTAATGTATGCTTGGTAATGTTGCAGAAGGGATTGATGAACATTTTGAAAAACAACAGGCATTTCGCACACGCTTACAGCCGCAATGGATAGTCGTTGCAACGAGGTCCTCCAGTGAGTCAACGGAAGTCTCGTAAATGATGTTCTTCAGATGGCCCCATAAAAAAAATCAAAGCTGGATAAATCTGGCGAACGGGGTGGCCATCGAACGGGTCCACCACGGCCAATCCATCGGCCCGGAAATGTCCCATCCAAGTAATTGCAGACTCGCACGTGGTGTGGTTATGGGCTGGTGCACCATCATGCTGGAACCACATGCGATCACGAACGACAGCTGGAACATCCTGCAGCAATTCCGGTAGCACCTCTTGCAGAAAAATATGATTACATAAGCCATTTGTACGTGCAGGTAAGAGGTATGGGCCTATGAGGTAGTCGTTAACAATACCCGCCCACAGATTCACAGAGAAGTGGGTTTGGAATGCACGTGGACGTGTGTCGAGTGGATTATGAGTTGCCCACACGTGCATTATGTAGCTATTGAAGGTGCCGTCCTGTGAGAAATTTGCCTCGTCCATGAATAGCACATCCTATGGGGAATCCGCTTGCGCCTCATCCTGTTGCAAGAACCAATGACAGAAATGAATTCGAAGAGGGTAGTCTGTCTCTTGCAAGGCTTGGACTCTCTGCAAATGGTATGGGTGCAAACCATTTTCATTCAATACTCTCCAAATGGTGGAAGGACTCAGCTGCAGACGATGTGCAATAGCTGTTGTACTTGTCTGAGGTGATTCATGCACAATGTTCAAGATGGATTCTTCAATGCGAGGTTGTCGTGCAGTTCTTCTTCCACTCCTAGTGTCAGAGGTGGCTTCAAATGACCTGTTTTCACTTCATTGTTTAAAATGTTTAGCGGGTGTGGCGTTTTTACCAATGATGCACTTACAAGCACTTAAAGTTTCATAAGATGACATTGTGAATAGCTTGGATCATCTTGATGCTGTCCCTACACAGAAGACTACCCAGTTGCTTTCTGCAAACTTTAATTGATTTTATATGCTTTCCCTTGAACAGACTCTCTTTGTGCCTTATTCACCCTAAACCAGATCTTGTACCAAGTACTTTTTTCGCTTGGTCAAATAAGCATTCATATCAGTTTGAATAGCCCGTGTTCTCTGTTCCTTGATGAATCTCGTGGGACCCCTCCTCTTTCTGTTGTAAATTTACTGTGGTTCTTTCCAAACGTGACACAACACCACTTTCATTGCTATAACAAACTCCAATGCATTTTTCTCCCCCTCCCTTTCAGCCTGAATTGATTCTTTTTGGTCTTCTGCCAGCTATAGATCCAAAGTGGGATCTGTAAGATTCAAAGGAGATGAAACTATACTACCAGATAAAGAGACTAAAACAAGAGGATGAATGTGACAATCTGTCCTTTTATTTCAGATATTGAAGAATCAGATTTTGATGGCTTCATATCATGTACAATTTGCTGTAATTATTTTTGTTAGCAAATGTAAAATTTAGAATCTTCTTCTGTCATTCTACTTAGTATCTCATTGTGGCGGCATTTTTAATAATATAGTATGAGTATTACATATGTAGAGTGGGTAGATGTAATTCGTGAATGTAAGTATATTTTCAGCATTTCTCACTTATAATTTGATTTATGGTTTCATTTCATGTATTTTTCTTGACTGATATGCCACATATCCTAACATAGGTCAGGAATCTGTGGTCACTTATAATTTGATTGCATTTGATTGTTCATGGCTATGATACATGCAATTTAACTTAGTATGGCATTTATGCTGTCGCAGCATTTTTGTGCAGTTTTATTTATTTTTCCCCATTTTCCTGAATTGCATCATTTACACTGAGGAGACCTTTTTTTCTGAAAGTTACAATAATATAAGTAGGCTATATTAATTTCCGTATTAATTATCCAGATTGTGCATCCAATGTTATGGAGATTCCCCCCCCCAGGTGGGTAGCTGCTTAAACCTTTGATTATTAGGCAGTATTTTCTTACACCCTCTTAGCCCCCCAAAAGGGTAGTGGTATAAAATATCTTGTGGAGGTTAAAGAATGTATTAATTTATTCAAGCCACCCATCTGAAAAACAAAGATAACTTGTGTGCCAGGTATGATGGTACTTCATATTGGGGGTGAATAATAAAATTAGATTCTCCAATGCATTTGATTTAGGAAAATAGGAACAATTAGTCATTTATCCTGTGTAATCATCTCTCAAAGCATTTTGAATCATCAGGGGTTGGATCTTATAGGGTGGGATTTCTTGTCCTTGCAATATTATGATCTAAAATAATTTTGAATTTTGAATTGTGTACTATGCCAGTTATATACTTAGATGTTTTTAGTAATCATTATGTTCTTGACATGGCTCAATTCTAGATTTGCATTGTGACAACCAGAGAACACACAAAGTTATCTCTTGCATAGTAATCATTCCTGTACTAAATTTAAATTTCCTGCTTTGTCTGTCTGTCTGTACGAACAGAATTTCTGCTAAGCGTTCTCACTATAATTTCGTATAAAGTATCAGCAAGTGTGGTCCTTATCTGATGTTACATAATGATAATAGAAAAATTTGCTGTTGTTAGTTTTTTGGACATGTAATAAAATCTGAATGTTTTAGCAGAATTTTTATATTTAAGTGTCAGGAAGTGTAGCTTTAAATGAAACTAAATCAAGTGATATTAGTTAATTACATTGATTTTATTGACTGTTTTGCAAGTATTATTCTTGTCCAAAAATCACTGCTTTACTTACAGAAGAGATTAATTTTAAAATATAAAACATTGATTAGAGCTTGTATATTTTTTAAAGACTCTTTTGTCAAAAGATAGTTTAATACACTGTTTGTATGTTCAAAATTTCTGTGCACAATGAAAGCCTGAGTCTGAATTTTAGATAATCATTTTAAACGTAGTAAGATAACATGTAGAAATTATAAAATGAAAAATATTCTTTATTAATATTTCTTTAAGGAAAAAAAATTACTACTACATGGATTTAGAATGTAACTTAAAGCCTAAATGGCAATATTTTCTACATTTAAAACCATTTTCGTTATTTGCTGTTCTGTGGATTGATTGATGATCGGGGCATTGTCATTGCAGTGTAAGACTTCATTTCTTTCTTCTTCAGTTTAGCATTCTTATTTATTCCATTAATTGGAAAATTTCACTTTTTTTCCTGTGATATTCTAAAATATTCATATTCATGGCTTTCATCATCATCTCGTAATTAGGTAGCTGGATATGTATTATGCCAAGCATTTAAAAAAATATCTGCAAACATGTTCTGTTATAATCTTCTAGCAATGCCCCGCGCAGGAGGTATTATATTAAAATATTTCTAAAATTCTTGGATTATTTTCCTGTTGCATCATTTTTTTAGCTACTGCAGCTGCATTTCAGTGTGTGCAAGATTCTGATAGCCATTGGCTTATTGATGGATGCACAGGTTTGAAGAGAGGGTAGAATGGAGACATTATCGTCTATTAAAACTGCAGTTTGATAAGATTAACAATAGACAAAGCAAAATAAATGTTTCAAATCAGAAAATTAAGGAAGAATGAATTTGCAATGTTAACTAATCTCATTCGAACATGGGCCCTTCGGTACGACAGTCGGAATCACTAACCATTATTATGGTTTGGGGGGCAGATGAAAGTGTGTAACTAATGACAATACGTCAATCGGTTTATTGTCATAGACCACAGTGTGACTAATTAGTGAGCTAGTGATCGAAAATGACATATAGGAATTTCAGTTAGATGGAGAAAAATTTGCTTTTATAGCACATCATGTTTTTTCTTGAGTATTAAATTCTAAATTTTCCATTATTTGTTTCTGCAAGCTATTTACTTATTTTTTGGCTGGTAGTCTAGATTAAATTCTAAATTTTCCATTATTTGTTTCTGCAAGCTATTTACTTATTTTTTGGCTGGTAGTCTAGATCATTCTATGCATTGAACATCCGGATTTTAGACTGTACTGTATTAGTTATATGGTCAGAAGTTTTGAGTAGTATATATATTGCATTAAACATTAACATTGTTCAATTAACTTTTTTTTTAATTAAACAGCTTGATACTAGAAGAGAGACTAGTAGTTCAGTCACAGAGAAGCTTAGAGAAAGTGCACAGCAAGCTGCAGACCAAATAAAGGTAACAAACAATTCATATTGGTTTAAAAAAAAAAAAGTCCTTCTTTAGTTTAAAATATATGTATGATTTTATTAATAATTATATTACCTATGTTATATAGCCTGAAATCAGTCCTAGTACTATTCATTACAGCAATTGAAGTCAGTTTCTATAGATCATATTTAATTGAATTGACATTTGTAGCTATATTTTACTTGATACTCAAATCATGCTTATTTCAAAACATTTACTTGTAGCTACATTTCACTTGATACTCAAATCATGCTTATTTCAAAACATTTACATTTTGGAATAGCTTTGTGGTAAGAAGAGAAGCAGGAAGCAGCAGTGTAGTTTGTTTGGCCGAGGTGCAGAAAGCAAGTGTGCAATTGTTCACTCTGGAAGTTTAATCTAGGAGAAATGTTTCAATTCTAGAAATTTCGGGTTTAAATTCTGAATTAGTTATGTCGTCAGTCATTCTTATGTAAATGATCGAAAGGGCAACAATCCAAATTAAAATGAAGAATGAAGGGACGACAGCAAAATTAGAAGTTTGTTTTCATATTTTTTTTATCTTACATACACACACACACATATGTAAGATATAAATATATGATGGAAATTTATTAACAAATTAAACTTTATTAGAACAAAGTAACACTAGACCTTTAAATTTCTAATTTTAAATTAAAAAAGCCTCCTTCAAGGCATCAGCATTTTCCCTGCAGTAACTGCATTCCTGTAGACTTTTGCCCAGTTGTTGCTTAGAATTAAAACAAAGCGTTCCGAGGTTATAAATAGTGCTGGCTATTTACTGCATCTCTCTGTTGTTGCTTGTTGTGCCTAAGAAAGCCGTGTCTCTTTGCTAAGCTTCTTTTTCTATATCTAAAATTAAAGTTTGTATAAAAATTGTGAGGTGCATTTAGAAATACCTAGTGTTTCACAAATTAAGTGATATTATTAACAATTTAATTAAGTTTTAATGTGTTATTTATCATATGGATTTACTTGAAATTGAGATGACATGAACCCTCAATGTGTTGTTTGCGGTGAACTGTTATCCAATCAAATAAAAGTATCATTTCTTAAAAGACATCTTGAATTTAAGCATGCAAGTTTAAAGGATAAACCGGAAGAATATTTTAAGAGGAAATTATCAGAGTTCAAATATAGTAAACAAGTAATGAAAGATTTTGTTACTTCAAGTGAAAAAACTTTGGAAGATAGTTACCTAGTAAGCCTAAAGAGCTGTTCCCACTGGGGTTTATATGAGCTAAGGGAGGCAACTGATGTAGCCGACCCATCTCCAGAACCAGCTTTTTCTCATAGGGCAGCAAGTTGAAAAATCTGAACTGCTGGCATAGCAGAGTTAGACAACGTATGGAATTGACTCCGTTAGCTCAGATAAACCCCAGTGGGAATGGCCCTTTAGAATTGTGAAGATTGGGCATGCTCACACTATTGGAGAAAGCCTTGTATTGCCAGCAGCTGAAGAACTATAAAAATATTTCTTTATCAAATGAACAGTAAGTTGACAAAGTCATGAAATGGCAAATTCCATAAAAGAGACACTTATTCAAAAAATAAAATGCACCGAGTATTTTGCATTGCAGTTGGATGAAAGTAGTGATATAACAAGCTTTGTTCAATTATTAATTTACATACGATTTGAAGAAGATAAATGGATTGCCAAAGAGTATATATTTGAATCTCTTCATGATAGAGGAACTGCAAATGAAATTTTCAAAGTAATTGACAATTTTATGTCTGAGAACGATATTCATTGGAAGTGAATTGCCATAGGCAATGACGGGGCTCAGGCTTTAACAGGAAAATATTCCAGTGTTATTTCTCAAATAAAGAAAGCCACACTGAAACTCTTTGGTCTATCCATCGTGAAGCTTTAGTAGCCAAAACAATCCTTGAATACTTGAAAATTGTTTGAAATCAAGCTGTGAAAATTCTTAATTTTATTAAATGCCGAGCTTTAAATTCAAGAATATTTATAATGTTATGCCAAGAGGTGGGCAGTGAACATGAAATGCTTTTGTTACATTCTGAAGGAAGGTTAGTAATTTCAAAGTAATCCAGAGGTAAAGTTTGAAGTTGTTTTTTTGAACTTTGATCAGAAATTCAAATTTTCTCTGCTTGGTGCGTTTGGCATATTTAGTTGATAATTTTGGAAAGTTAAATGAACTGAATTTACGATTACGAGAATAAAGTGCAAATTTGTTTACCATTAGAGATAAAATAAATGCAAGGCTAAAAAACTCAAACTAATAATGAAAGAATTATATAATAATATTTTAAGCTTTTTGCCTTTTTTTAAAAAGTTATCTAATTGAAAATAATTTGAAAATAAAAGAAGAAGCATCCAACATAAAATCATTTTTTTTCATAGATTAATAATTTAAACATGTATTTTCTTCAAGGATTCTGAAAAGAAAATTGGATTAGAAGTCTATTTTGTACAAATGTACCTGAAATTTTATCTTGAGAAGAAAAAGAGCAGTTGATAAAAATTTCCTGTGATTGAACTCTAATTGAAGATTTCAAAAGTAGCGCTTTTGTTAACATTTGGCTGACCCCCCCTTAAAAAAAGGCATTTCAAATAAAGTTATTAAATTTTGTATTGCCTTTTTATACAAGCTATTTATGTATATTTAATATGTGTACATTAATTTAAAATGCTTATTTCATCAAAAACCCTATTAATAACCCTTTAGTAATATTTTATGTATACTTTTATTTAGAGATGTATAAAAATACATGACTTAAAAACCAGTCTGTTTGAATATCAATGATTTGAATACAGTTACATCACCCTTCCTACCCCTTTTTTGGTTGATATTGAGTATCATTTTTGGAGGGGGGTTAAGGAGAGTTTTGTTGAAGTTTATTTGTCACTTCTTGAAATGTGTATAGCCTTTTCTTAAAATCAACATTTTAATGTTTTTTGTAGGCTTAAAAGTAAAGTTATGTGTGTAAATTACAAGTTTTATCTAAATTGCTTTTTAATTTCAAATTCGAGTAAGTGTAAAAAGAAGGCAGTTATATTTATTTATTGCAGTTATATTTATGAAACAATTAGTTTTTAATTTGTAAATTAAAATGAAAATTATGTTTTTCTAGAAACTCAGTAAAGATTTCAGAGATATCAAAAGTAAACTTCAGTCGTATAGAGAAGAAAAAGAAGCTCTGTCTCAAGAGCAGTCATCTTTATTTAAAGAGAAAACTCGTTTAGAATTAACTATTAAAGATCTGCGTGATGAAGTTGAAGGTGATGATAGTTCACGGAAAAGAGCTGAGCGGGAATTAGAGAGATTAAAAGAAACCATTGCTGTGAAATTGTCACAGCTGGAAGATATTCGTCCTCGATATGAAGCACAAAAAAAGAGGGAAGAGGAATGCACTAGAGAGTAAGTTTGGTTTTAGCTATTTGTAAAATGTACTTAAAAAATTTTGTGTGCTTTTATTCTTATCAGAACTTCCTTATTTTCTTGTAACAGTATAATTTTGTGGGGAGGGGGGGACTGTAAGTTCTAAGATCTGCTAGTATATTATTACTGTTTCTGGTGGTTAAAAATTTCTGTTACAGAATTATCAGTAGACATTATAAGTTGGAAAATTTTCAAATGCTAGAAACAAGGATTATTCAAGCACTAGACATGTACTATACATTCAAAATATATGGCTCTGTGACATAATCCTTCTGTTAAATTAATGAAAAACTGTGATGGTATGAATCTATTTTTTGGTGCAATCACAATTCCCCTTCATCAGGAAGACTATTCACTGATGTTCTAAATGTTGTAGTAGGAATTGAATGCCATATTTGCAAAAGAGCAGTAGTTGATCTTGTCACTGCATGGTCTTTTCATAATGACTTGGATTATAGTAACCTGGCTTGTAGACATTCCAGTCAAACCCACAGGTAATCTGTATATTTAATTCAAAATTTTGACAAAACAATTGAGTTCATTTTTCATGCCAGTAAGTAAACTCTGCACAGCATACATATTAGAGAGAACATGATTGTATTGAATTAAGAATTGACCATATATGAGGCTACTATTGTCTAAAATAGCATTTTCGTAGCTTTTTAACCTAACAACCCACATGTATTTCATCATTGTCATCTTCTTACATAAAATTGTTGTGTGGGAAGGTTGAAGGGGAAGATCTGAGATTCCCAGAAGAAAACAACGGTGTAATAATAAATAAACTTATGTAATCACTAACAATTGATTAATCATTATAAATTAATTCATAATTATTAGTAAATATAATTGTGCGATTGCTAAAAATTTCTTGTGATCCATTCTTTGAAAATCACTGATCTAAAATACTGAGATGACCATCTGTGTTCGTAGTTTCCTTTATAAAAATCAGAAGGGTAACCTCAACCTAATAAAATAAATCGTATTCCTATACTGTCACTTACAACTGAAGAATTAGCTAAACCAAAAGATGACTGACAAAATAAACAAAAACCAACAACTCAAATCATCTATTGAGATGTTTTGGGCTTGCCAGCAGGATCTTCACTATCTTTATTCATAATAAAAAATACTAAACACAGCAATATAATACATATTAATCAAAGTAAAATACAAATACTATCTAATGAATAACAAGAATAACAATCCTATATTTCATTTATAGTACATTTCTTTCATTCTTACCACATATTCACGGGTACCTCACAGGTTGTTCACATAGGCTACAGAAGTCTATGCTAACTCTTGCCAACTGAAAGTCCCCCAGTATGCTGAAATCTTTTCAGAACCATAGATGGCTGTTATAGTTTCTGCAGAAAGTTTCCACTAAAGCAATTTATATTATAAATACAATATAAATTTAAATTATATTATATTAAAAATAATTATTAAAATTATGTTTACTAATTATTTTTATTTACATAACTAGTTATTAATTTTTCATAAGTTTTTTTTGCATAATATATTCAAATATTGTTGCGTTGTAGTATTTTAAATTTAAATTAATAAACAGTAAGAATACAACATTGTGGACTGTAAAATTTGAACTTTTATTCAGCAATCGAACATCGCAAAGCAAAAGCAAGAGATTCATAGTTAACGTTTTCAAAAATGCGAGCTGCGCAATATGATCTCTTAGACAGGCAGATGATCTGGTTGCTGAAACATTCTGCCTGCTGTTGAAACATCATTTCAAATTTAAATACTTTCACAAATGAAATTGTCATAACAATATTAAATTGGGGGGGGGGAGGTACTAAAATATTCACAAGAAATATAATATGAAATAATAAAAATGAAACATAATTATTCTCAAAAGAGATGCAAAAAAGCCTTGATACAATTCAGAACTTAATTAAAGCAAAGTACAAAGTTATAATGTTTTGCAAAAATAGTTGAACACTGATAGGCAAAACACTAAGTTTGTGAATTGGCAAGCTTCATGATATGCACAATATTATTTGTGCTAGGAAAAACTTCCAGAACTCTTAATTTCTATCATAGAGTGGGTAAATTGTCTTCCTTTATGATAACTAAATCATTAATCTTTAAATTATGTTGCACTTTAAACCATTTTGAGCATTGTTGCAATTTTCAACATTTTCTGAACAAGTTTCCAGTATTGTAATATGGGAATTTTTTGATCATGTGAACTTTCTTCATGTAATGCAGTTAATTGGGTACCAATTAAGAAATGTCCCAGCATAAGTGCAGACAATTCTAATGGATCTTCAGACATTGGAAGCAAAGGCCACGAATTTAAGCAAGCTTCAATTTGAGCTATGTGTCTTAAATTCTTCTTGTGTCAGGAGTTGGTTACCTATGATTTGTTTGAGATGAAACTTTGTAGATTTGACTGCAGCTTCCCATAATCCTCCAAAATGAGGTGCTGTGGGAGGATTAAATATCCACTTAATATTTTAAGTTGAGTAATATTTATTAACCAATTTATTTTCCTTCAAAGAATTTATTACTCCTTCCCTTATCCGCAGCAATAAAATATATGCCACACGCTGTCAGTTTTCCTCTTTGAGATGTGAAGTGCTTCAAAACGACAATAAATGATTCTGATGTTATATTACCTACTAATTCAATGTGTACAGCTCTTGTTGTGAAACACACAAATACAGAAGTGTAGCATTTCATTGGTTTTACCCCTCGAACTTTCCTGTTGTTGACTTGAAAGTGCCCGGCGTAATCAGTTCCAACATTGGAGGAAATTGACGACGACGGAAGGAGACTGTAGACAATGGTAAGTCAGACATTATCTGAGAAGACATTTTAGCATGTTTAGGACATACACAATAACATTTCACACATTGCCAAATCTGTTGTCTTTTAGCTATCTGTTATCTGACCTAGCGTGGATTATCCAATATTCTCTTCTAATCACCAATAGCAGTAGCAGGGAGCCAGCATGAAGATGGGATTCATGAAAATAATTCACTATAATCTGTGTTATGTCATGTTTCGTGGGCAGCAAACTAGGATATTTTCTGCCTTGCGCTATGTAGGCCTATCTTAATCGTTCTCTGAACTTTTAAGTCCATTCTTATCGATAAAGGGGTTCAAAGAAAGTATCTGGGTAGTATCTAAACTATCTACATCTATTTGGATTTAATGGTTGGGTCTCCTTCGGAAGCTTATATTAATTCAAAAACTCATCCTTTTGAACATCTAACAATTGCATTTCTGGGATATTGCAATTCTTCACTTTTAAGGTAACCTTTAATCCTTGTCGCTGTAGATTTAGCTGAATTATTTGTGAAACGACAACACCATGCAATGATTCTGTTAAGTTTAAAAAATGATGAAATTTCTATAAGGCCTGGAATTAGTGAAGTGACTGTTCTTATTGAACAAGAAACACTTTTGCATTGTTCTTTTAAGGACTCTTCTGAAAATGGTAAGTTGAAAGAGAACGGAATATTATTTAAACTGAGCCACTGAGGGCCTGTCCACCATAAATTCTGAGTAGAAAGTTCTGAAGGCAAAGAACTCT
>KK117242.1:88746-116945 GCA_000611955.2 Stegodyphus mimosarum
CAGCAGGATTCTTTTTTCCTCTTATGCGATTCCAATGCCATGACAGAAGAACTGATTGAATTCCTGAAATGCGGTTGGCCACGAAGGTTTACCAGCGTGTAGGTTCTGATTGTATGCATGAGGAAAATAATAATTGAATCATTCCATGCATAAATATCATCAGCATGAATGTAGGTGGATCTAAAGACATAACCCAATATGTTTCCATATTTGTTTTAATACTGAATTTTGGTTCAGTATTTGCATGTTCCAATAGATTTCCATTCCATTTTGTGATTTCATGAGATCTTTAATGTCATTGCCCATTAAAGCAGTATTGACGCTGTGTATCATAATTTTTTTGGTTAATTTTCACTTCTAACTGTTCTTCCAAATTTTCATTCTCTGTTATACTCTTAATTAAGTATGAGTACATTAGTCATTACATTCTGCAATTTTCAAAATACTTCTCTTATTTTTAATACCCCATCAAGTTATCATTTATAAAGGACAGTACATTGACAGTGTTATACTTATCAGTAGCCTCCAAGCCAGCTGAAGTTTTGCATCTTGTTTATTATTTGCAATCTCATCAGTACCCAGAGATTATACTGGGGATGTATGATGCCATGGAGTATTGTTTAACCTCGTGTAAAACAAAGAGAACTCCCGGCCACAGCAAGGTAAATAAATACTCCTAGGAAAGACTTCGGAGCATAATGCTTGCTAATAGCAAAAGATATTTTCCATAAAAGTACTTCCTTTGGGGGGGGGTAAACTAGAGGGATAAATCTGTTTAAATTACATGTTCTGCTATCTTCTGAATCAGGCGCTACACAGATGGACTTCAGAGCTCCGTATTAGGCAGAAATTTGGGAAATCATCAAAAAGCTCCTGAAAGGGAGTCCTCTTTGCATATTCATAATCTGCTCGCAGTGGGACGCCGGAGTTTTAAAAATTTGAACTCTATTACAGGTTTAATTTTTTCAAAATTTTCAACCCTTCCTGAACTGACAACCCAGGAAGTCATGTCCCAGGCATATATATGAAAGGCAGGGACGCCTATTGAAGAAGCACAGTTCTGGCTTCGTACTAACATCACTCAGATGGCCAAAGCCATGACCATCCAGAACAGCATTGGCTGTCCTTTCTAGCTATACAAACTGGGTGTGTGTTATTGTGCTCCCAGAGTCGCTACTGTCATAGGAAAATACTAAACCAGTGTATGTGATTCCAGGGAGAACCAGAGGGGCAGCACAAGAGGTGACTAATTCCACATCCTTTAGAAAAGGAAAGCTCTCTCTCAGTTTTGATAAAAAAACACACGGAGAACAGATCCAAGGATCTTTCACCTCTCTTTTCATCACCAAATCTCTCAAGATAAATTTTGACTACTACTATTTAAATGTCCCAGCCTGTCCTTCATCCATGCTTTCTGCAGGATTTGACCCAAAGCCTAATGATATGGTTGGCAGCATAGCTAACCACCAATAAGGTGGCTTACCTGACATTCTTCTTTTCTATGCATATCCATTAGATACCAGATAGCTTAATGTAATCAATATTGTTGCATGCATAGAGGTTTGTAATGGTTTGAATGCACACATAATAGATGATAGCTTAATAATATTTAATTTTCTGAAAAGAAGCACCTTGACAGTTATGGAACTTTCTACAAAAGTACTCGTAAAGTTCTTCTCAGTATAACAGAGCACAGCCAGTAGTTACCTCTTCAAACTACTGAGAATGTTAAACACAGCACATTGCAAAATGCATTTGAAGAGATCAATGCTCACACAAAAATCTCTCAATACCCTAGAACTCAACTCAGTACTCTGAAAACCGAGAACTTATGCTCTATCTGGTCTTATATAGTTTTCTCCTGGCCCACGAGAAATTTCTAATTCCTTTGATTTCTTGAATTAACTGGATGGTAAAAACAGTTGCATGTAAGGCTTGATACAGTTACACAGGAATTATAATAATTACAGTGACACAGGTCATGACCAAAATTGATGATTTCTCGCCAAATTTGGTGACAAAAGTTAGTTGCCAAAACTACTGCCAACTTGGCACTGTCTTTCTGATTTCACAAGATAGCTTCACTTTTTTTAGGCATTTCATATTACTTTATACAAGAGATATAATTTCATAAAAATTATTTACATATGTACAAAATTTGTAACAATATGTTCCATAACATATATCACCATTCCCCAAGGCTTTAGTACCATTGAAATTTATCACACTGTTAATAGTATATTTAATTTAATAGTAAATGGAACCATTGGTTCCATTTGTTCTGTATATACACTTGTATTCATAAAACTGATTTATATCACTTATAAGTCATAAAAACATAATTCAGGTTAGGTTGTTTGTTTCGTGGCATGTAATCTTAAAAGTTATAATGTGTCAGACAAATGGTGAGGGTTTTTAATTAATAATATATATATCGGTGAAGTCACAATTAAAATATGTTCTTGCTAATGACAATAAGAACTAATAAGCAGAATGATTAAAACATGAAATGTGAATGGAAACATGAAAATCAAGTAAATCTAGCTACATAATACATTGTAAAATATATGGAACACCTTAAAAATCTAAAGCAAATCAAATTAAATGATAAAATTCAATCTCTTTTAGGTAGGAAAACAAGTTTATGTTCACATTTTCGTCAATTATGTGGCAGAGAGGAATGTAATATGTATTAAAAATTGTAAAACGAGCATCCTTAAAGTATGAGAACTCTAGTAAAGATTGCTCATATTAAAACTTATTTGGAGCTGGTGAATGGTCATTGTGCTGATGTTACATTTGCAAGCATCTAAGAATTCAGTATTTGTGTGTTCTTGTGGCTTTGTTTCATGATCTTCAATACTTTTCTGTTTCTATAGCATTACATCCAATCATTTACTGTATTCATTCATGGAACTTTCTTCCATTTTTCATTTATGCATTTGTTACAATTGTAAATTTTCTTTTCTATTATTATACTTGTATCTTTGATGCTAATTGTAGAATGCACTATCTTTCGGTTACTTCAGCCTTCGTATAAGTTAAGTGCAGTATACCCTGATTATTTGAGGTGAACCTGTAAATGCAATACTCTACTTTTCTAACAGTTCATAAAAGCTTAGCTAAGAGTATTATATTAACACATAGAAAATCCATGCAAGGTTGCTCATTCTTAATAGTCTGATACAGAAGGACTGCCCATACAAATAATCTGTCATCAGAATAGTATTTTTAATATTGAACAAAAGAAATAAGCTTCAATTAGTGTGCATTTTGATATTTAGGCAACTGTTTGAACATCTTAAAAAAGGGGGAGGAAAGATGAGCTACTGAGAGCAGAGGAGACATTTGTATGAAAGTTTTAATAACTACATTTGTAACACACTTTATAAATTGAGGTTTTTTTGCGGGTGGATGTTACTTTTTCTTAAAACATGAATTATAATTTTAACCATTCATACTGAAAAGCAACTACAACGATATATATTTTTATTCTTGAAAGCAGTTTGTTGATGACTTTAATTGGCAACTGCCATTTAAATCATGATTTTAATGAATTTTAAAAATGTTGCTTATAACCTGTTCTTTTTATATAAAAAATTGTGTATTTTGCATTGTCTATTAGCTGTTGAAGAGGAAAATGGTAGAGATTTTTTTCTAGGAAAGTATATAGACACTGATGTATTTACTACTTCAAGAATTTATATGTGTATCACAATCCTTCACTAATTCATTGTTTAATGAAAATAAGAGCTGCATCTGTAGTGCAGTGGAAGTGTGTAGTTATGTTAAAAAAGCATAATACTAAAACAATTGTTAGAGTATTTTGTGAAATACATTTGACTTTTGAGCTGGGCTTTTTGCATAGTTCTTTTGGACTAAGCAATATGTGTACTTTTCCTATATAAAAAATGAATTTTCTAAAGTAATTTTATTTATTTATTAGATTAAGTTTAAAGGAGCAAAAGCGTACAGAGTTATACGCTAAACAAGGGAGAGGTAGCCAGTTTACATCAAAAGCTGAAAGAGATAAGTGGATCCAAAAGGAGTTGAAGTCTCTACAGAAAGCCATTCGAGATAAAAGAGAACAGGTAGGTACATTTTTAGTGAAGTTAATATTTTAGTATTGCTAAATTTTCTGTCTTTATAAGATTTTTATTTGATTTGTAGATAGAGCGTTTGCAAGAAGATTTCACAAAAGATACTGAAAAGAAAAAGAATTTGGAAGCAAAAATAGAGGTAGAATATTTTTCTTCAATTGAATGTTTTTGATTCCGTTATTACATTTTATCGATATGACAGAAATTAAAAAGCATTTTGTAATTGTTATAAAACAGTTTATCGGAGAATTCTGCCCCTCCCCTTTTTTGTTCTTTTTTTAAAAATGGGAAATATGAAAAATTTGAATTACTTTGTTTGAGGAATATAGTAAATCTTATGTTTATCTGATTTTAGCAAATATTTGAATTATTCTTTAGGAGCGGACCAAAGAATTAGAAAACCACAGAGAAAGCATTGATAACCAAAATAAAAGCTTTTATGAAATGAAGAAAAAGAAGGATGCTCTTCAAAGTGAACGAAAGTAAGTGATTCCTTTCATCTGTGACAAAGGTTTCATTTTCATGTATTACAATGTAATTTTTTTTTTAATATTTTTAATTTTACAGTGAGTTATGGAGGCAAGAAAATGCAATGCAACAAAATCTTGCCATGCTGAAAGAAGAGCTGTCAAAAAAAGATCAAGGCTTGAGGTCTATGACAGGAAAAGTAAGTTTGTATTATTATCTTTTGAGGGTTTTATTTAATTTTGAGAATTGGCTTTCAGACTTTATTTGAAATTACCAATACAATAACTCCCCTTTAACAAGAATTCGCTTAAGGTGAATAATTAACATGAAAAAATTTCAGTGCAGACAGAGATGTACATGATGTTATAGAAAGTTTTGTTTGTTGATGTAAATTTTGGTTAACACAAGTAACGAACTGTTTTGTAATCCGTTGCATCATTAAATTTTTTTCATTTAACACAAACTTTCGAAGTTTTTCGACTTAACCAGTGTAAAGATTCATCCCCCCCAAATGCATTAAGTTGTCTTGAGCTTTTGGATCAAGGCATTATTGTAGTTATGAAGGGATCTTATTGCGAATGACTTGAGAGCCACAATTTGTGCTGCTGAAAAGGAGACGGAAATACTATCTTGGAGTGTACTTGACACAATAAAAGCTGTTGCCATGTTCTTGAAATTCGTGTCATCACAACACATGCAGAAATGTTTTAGCAGAGTCTGGAGACATAAAAGATGCTAATCCCATTGATCAGTTCCATGTTGACAACAATACCACTTTCCCTGATGAATAGAGTATTTTGCAAAAGACATTGCAAACTCTGGTGTTACTTTTGAAGAGTTTGTTAGTACAGGTAACAATGTTGCCATGTGTGCTGAATGAAATCCGATGTATAGGTAGTTGTTTCTAAGGTGCAAGAAATGCCATCAGAAGAAAGTGAAGAGGACAGTATCATTCTGCTCACCTACCAGTATGTGTTGCACATCTTGTACTATGAATGTTTTGCTGCAATATCTAAACTGACTGAAGTTAACAGGCATTTTCATTCCCATCTGCAACAGTACAATATACAGTAATTTTTCACCAGAAAAAGATTTGTTGAGCATCTTTTTTTTTCAAAGTTACAGTACAGTAATTCCTGTAGTAGTGTACTTTCTGTGACAACATAATATACTGTAGTACATATATACCTATATACTGTAAATGGTTAATGTGCCAAAAAATTATTATCTGCATTAACAAACTCCTCAGAAGTGATACAAGGGTTTGCATTGTCTTTTGTAGAATATTCCACTTGTCAGATGAAATGGTATTGTTTTCACCATCTAATTGAGCAGTATGATTAGCACCTTTGTCTTCAGGCTCTACTAAAACAGTTCTGTATGCATTGTGACAACATGGATTTTCAGAGTGCAGCGATAGCTTTATTGCATCAAACACACTCCAAGTTTGTGTTTCCATCTCCTTTTCAGAAGCAAAAGTTGCAGCTCTCACAACTCATTTGCAAAAAGACTTTTCTTAAGAGCAGTAATGCCTTGATCCAAAGGCTGAAGGTGACTTTTTGCAGTTGGAGAGAAAAGTGAACTTTTACATTGGTTAAACTCAAAATCTGTGAAAGTTCGTGTTAAATGAAAAAAATCTAATGACAACAATGGACTGAAAAATAATTTGTAATTTGCAATAACTGAATGGTACTCTTCGTGGCATTACATACTTTGCCTGTTACACAGCAAATTATTTTGCTATTTAAATGCATTTTGCTGTGGCATATTACTCATCTTCTATTAGATTTTTTCTTTTTGTCTGCAGGAGGTTATACATTTGGGAAAATGATGTTCTGTTAGTCGTAAATATTATTTAGAGATTCAACGGGTTTTATATCCTCACATCTGTAAGTGTGGTATTTTTCCACAGTCCTTTCTGCTGGTTTAAGTCTGAATTCCAAATTTGATTTTTTATTTTTCATTTTCCATAATTGGAAAGAGTTGTAAATTGATCTAATAAAAAGCGAAAAATTTTCTTGTAATATTTTCTCTGTTGAGATCACGTAACATCATAGTGTCCAAGGCATTTGTTCTAAAGATCTATTCCTTCCATGGTATTATTGTAATTTTTTTTTTCAACTTCAGATGTTTTATTTTTTGTCTTGGCCATATGCATATTTTGAATTGAACTTTTAAAATGCAGGTATTTCCTTTCTAAAATGCTATCAATTGATGTTTGTTTAATTTTTCAGTTTCCAATCCCTGAAGGAGACTTTTTCTATTTGCTCTTATTGTTCCAAAAAAGTCTTCTCCGTTTTAACAAAATTTCACCAGATTGTGGAGAGTTGTTATAGTTTTCCATATGAATACAGTATCCTTTCTGTAGAAGTGTTCCACATAAAGTTAAAACTAAGTGTGTTGCAAATGAATATATACAAATCTTTATATTCCTGAGAAATTTTACTAATACTAATAATTTTACTAATAATAATTTTACTGTATATCATCATTGACCATACATAGCTAGTTTCAGAGTAATAAAGCATAAACATGTTTACCAAATTCCACTGTCGTGTATACTACAATCAAGAAAGTTCTGTTATACAATAACAGATTTTCATCACCACAGGTATCTTTATTAGATGTATAAACTTCTGAAAATTATTTGTGTAAGTAATTGAATACAGTCCTTCTCCCCTTTTTACTTCCATGTATGATGTAAAGGAAGTATTGTAATCACAGAAAAATCTGGGTATCATATTTCAACGAAAATATCCATTTTGACTGCTATCGAATGCAATTTAACTATCTTTTTGCCTGACATGTGCATGACATGTAAGTACAGAATAAAGGACTCTTTTTTTTTTTCCCAAATGCATTATAAAATTGATTCAGAAGAAATTTTTTATGACATCTGTACGTACTTATGTATCTCGCATAACTCAAAAACAAGTAGCCTCAGAATGTGTTGAAATTTTGTATATAAAACTGCTATAGTTGTGCACCTCCCTTTTTGGTTGTAGGTGACTGCACCAAAAGTATATAAATATATACATATACGTGCCCATTCTGTTACTCGGCTCCGCAAGATTTATTATTATTATATGTTGGTAAATTGTGCATTTTTTGCTTTCAAAATGATTGAATTATGTTGTTCTTATCTTCCGGTTAAGGTTTTTAGGCCTTCAGTTAATCTGCATGCAATAGTTGTAGAATTATCAACAGTTTTCACCATAACAGCCATATTTGCTTACATTTGAAACTTAACAGAATAGTGAATTAAATTAGTTTCTGCACCTTCAGTGTCTTTTTGCCAAATGGCACCAAAAGTAAACTTTCAGTTTTGTGCACCGAAAAATCTGTCTGTGGACTCAAATCTGGTGGAAGGGGTTATTTGAGTAGTAGAGTTTTCTAATTCAGATGTTCTAACGATCCTCATTTAAAGTGCATTTTGTCATTTAGAAATAACTAATTATTATAAAACTGTTTTTAGCACACCTGTTTTTATATGTGAATCAGCCTGCTGAAAGTGTTAAGACCTATTCTTGTCATCTAACTTATCTGTATGAGAGTTCATGTCAGAGAGGAAGTTAAATGTATTTGGGCCTGTCACTTCGTAACATGTTAGTAGCTTGCAAGCTAAAGATGCTTCTAGCTAATTTCTACAGGCAATATCTCTTCAGAATTTTTTGGTTTTAACTTATTTCCGGGTAGATAGGCTTAACTCAGTAAAGGTGTTGAAAAATATCTTACTTTCAAATTAGCATGTATTTATTAAATAGTAGGCCCAAAAATTTTTTACTATTGTGACTAAATAGTTCTACTCATATTTTCATAAAGAATGAAATCTTTGTAAGCATTACCTAGTCTTTTTACATCACAAGTGCAGTGTTTTGTATGTGTAAATATTTATCAAATTTTATATGAAGTGGATTGATAATATAATGATGTATGCTTAATGTATGTTTGATATTTTTATGTACTTTCTCAAGTGCATAATTCTGTGTATATTGTAACTGCGTGCATCTATAAGTATCTGTGTATTACATTTATTAGTTGTTAATGTTTTGCAGTTAAATTGCTAATAAAATGTTATTCATGTTTATTTTTTAACAGAATAATTTATATAGTTGCATTCTTTGTTGTATTTAGGCTACTTTAAATGGTCGAGACAGCGTGAAGAAAGTATTACAAACATTTCGTGATAAAGGTGGAAGCTATGAGCAAATTGCCAATTCATATTACGGAATGCTGATCGAGAATTTTGATTGTGATAAGACTATTTACACTGCTGTTGAAGTCACATCAGGCAATAAGTAAGTAAATTTTTTTTAGAACTTAAGTTATAACTCTTGTCATTGGTTTGTTCTGCATTTTATTCAATATTAGAGACTTGCTTTTTTTTGCAAGTATTCTATTAAGTGTAAACAATGTTGCCTTGATACATATATCTACATATATGGAATAGATAATGAGCTCAGATTTTTCCATCTGTTATTGTGTTATTTAATTTTTTAGCACGAGTTAAGTTTATTTATTCTTTTTTTGTCGACCTTTAGATTATTTTATCACATAGTTGAGAGTGATAAAATTGGTACTAAAATCTTACAAGAAATGAACCGCCAGCAGTTACCGGGTGAAGTTACATTCATGCCTCTGAACAGACTTATGTATAAGGATGTGCAATATCCAAATACAAATGTAAGTTATATGTTACTATTCTGTATAAAAATAATAAAATATTGTTATAATGTATATTAAATTTTTTTGGTATTTAATTTGTATAAAGGTGAGGTTAAGGAATGTATGCAGATGTATAGTTTGAAATCTAATTTACTTTTTTTTTTAAGTATCTAGGTTGGTTTAAAAATATAAAGCCATTAACCTTTTCTGGCATTATAGTTTACTAACTAAAATTTTATGTAGTAAACTTTTGTTTGAGATTTTGTACTATAAAAAAAAGTGTTAATTTGTGCCTTAGAATGTTTATTGTGAAATATTTGAAATTAATAAAATAGGTTTTTATTTAGATAATGAATAAATGTAAAGATTATGCTTAAATGCAATTTGCTCAAGAAGATTTATGTAGTATATTTTTGTATGTGTGGGGCTTTTCTTGTTATTGCCGTAAATCCATTGAAGATAATAGAGACTCTTTGCAAATAATTTGATTGTTTCTAGTTGTATTCAGTGTAGATATTTTTGGAATAGCTATTTATTATAACATCCATACTGTTACAAATTTGGTACATAGATAGATTATTTCAATGTACCTACCTGTATGTGAAGTTGTATTTTTCTATATAATGAAACATGAAAATCTAGAGAGATGATGCTCTGGTGGAAAAGTAAAAATACAGGGGCATTTTCTGTTTGACTAAAGGACCATCTAACTAATTTGGCGAGATATTGCCAAGATGGCAGCAGTTTGGGCGACTAATTTTGCTACCAAATTTGGTGAGAAATCTCCAAAAGTCACCAAACTTAACGACTATTTGGTGACATTTTGGCCCAGCCCCTGTATAATTGTAATGGATATTGTGATTGAATAATTGTAATTGATGTTTTATGTAACTGCAACCATATTCGGCCTCATATGCCATCCAGTAATTTCAGAAGCAGAAAGTACTAGAAATATCTTGGCGGCCAGGTGAAAACTATATAAGAAGAGTTTTCAAAGAGGACATCTGCTTTTAGTTGTTAGTTCAGTGTGAGTTTGAAGTACTGAGATACCTCCGAGATAGCTTAACTCGTTAGATGTATTTTATTTTGCATTGCATTGTATTTAACGTTCTTAGTAGTTTGAAGTGTAACTACTGATTGTACTGTGAAGAGTTGTACAACTATTTTTGTGGAAAATTCCAGAACTGTGAAGTGTTACTTTTAGTAAGATAAATTTTATCTAGCTGTCATCAATTCTGTGTGCATTCAATTTATTTTGAACCTGTATACTCGCAACATTATATTATAGATATTGTCTTTCATCTATATTGATGTAGTGTTCATAATTTATTGTGAATTTAACTAACAGCTCTTAATATCTTTGTTTCTTTTAAAGAAATTCTCTACAATTTTACTTCCTTGTATGAAGTAAAAGAAATGTAATTAGGAAATGTTTCGGGTATCATATTTCAACCAAAATATCCATTTTGACCATTCTTGAATCCATTTGAATGATGTTTTGCATGATATCTGCATGTAAGGACAGAGGACTCTTTTTCCCCAGTTGGGTTGTAAATTGGATTCGGAGAGATTTTTTTCGTGACAACTGTACGTACGTATGTATGTATCTTGCACAACTCAAGAATGAGTAACCTCAAAACATTGAAATTTTGTATGTGGGACTGCTATAATACGCTGTTATGCAACTCCTTTTTTGCAAAGCAAGGATTCCTGTAAAGTAAGGATTTTCATTGCATGGATTGGCCAGCCAGATCTCCTGTTCTTAACCCTATGAAGTATGTGTGAGATGCTGTTCAGGAGGACAGTTTCATCTTGCCATCCCCTCTCTGAGAACTATCTGAGGTTCAAAACTGCCTTGCTGCAGATGTGGAATCGACTGCATGACCTGTCTGGCTATGGGAGGCGATCATGCCTCGTATTAGACTGATTTTCAGATTGATATCAAAACTTGGATTTTGAACATCCATGCACTATGAGCTTTACTGCTAATCATGCATACACAAACATAGTACATCTCTTTTCTCTGTTACGAATATATGTTCATACCAAATTTCATTAAAATCTGTCCATTATTTTTTCAGAAATTTGAGAGAATGAGCAAATTATCTTAGATTTGCATGAATGTCTTCAGAACTTAAAATGTAAATACAGTACAAAGTCCGTAATCCGGACTTCAAAGCCACAAACTTTTTTTTGTATTGTCGCGTAGATGAAGGGATCGTACAAATGAACAGGCAAGTACTCAAGTCTAAACTCAAGACTTTATTAATTCGAACTGAATGAAGAACTACTTATATACTACAGCTGATTAGCATACTGGAACATTTCAGACTCAGAATGTTCTGGAACATAAAGAAAACAGGTTAATAAGAAGGAAACTTACATAAAAATCGATTATGAGGCATCTTGCCTTTCATAGGTTTCGAACCTGGGACCTTCGTCTCTCGAGTCCTGCGTCTTATCCACTAAGCTATGAGGAGCTCAGTCGAAAGGAGCAATTTTTGCTACATTTCCCCCTTCTTAGGAAGAAGCAGCGTCCCGCTGTGATCTGGTCTGGCTTCTTGTAACAGGTCTCCTGGGAATATTGGACTTTCTTTCATTGTCTAGTTGTACTTTTGGATCAAGATAGGGCTTCAATCTCAACACGTGAACGATGTCTTTTGAATTCCGTCTCTTCTTATTTTGTTCTATACTTTCTACTTCGTACGTCACGTCAGAGAGCCGTCGTGTTATTCGATACGGTCCAAAGTAACGTTTTAGGAGCTTTTCGGATAATCCAACCTTTCGTACTGGAGTGAAGACCCAGACTAAGTCTCCAATGTTGTAGCTGACAGGTCGATGCCTTTCGTCATATCGGCGCTTGTCTGTGATTTGCGCTTTAAGAATATTGAGTTTTGCAAGCTGTCTAGCTTCTTCAGCTCTAGTGATCAGATGTTGCGCATAACTATTGTCAGAATCTTCGATACTGTATGGAAAAATTACGTCGAGAGGAGTCTGGATGTCTCTACCATAAATGAGAAAGAATGGGCTGAATCCCGTTGTGTCTTGTTTCGCTGAATTATAGGCATAGGTTACAAATGGTAGAACAGTATCCCAATTTTTCTGTTCAACGTCTACGTACATGGACAGCATGTCTGCCAGTGTCTTATTGAATCTTTCAGTTAAGCCATTGGTCTGAGGGTGGTATGCAGTCGTCAGAAGATGAGACGTCTTGCATAGTTGAATGACTTCTTTAACAACGGTAGATAGGAAGTTGCGTCCTCGGTCACTTATCATCTCTTTGGGGGCACCATGCTTCAGTACAATTTCTTCAACTATAAACTTGGCAATTTCAGTGCCCTCAGCTGTCGGTATTGCCTTTGTGACTGTAAATCTGGTAAGGTAATCTGTGCAAACTATTATCCACCGGTTCCCATTTCGAGTAATAGGAAAGCGTCTAAGTAGATCTATCCCAATTTTGGTAAACGGTGAGTCGGGAGGTTTTATTGGATGAAGCTGTCTCGGTGGAAGCTGAGATGGCGATTTCCGTCTTTGGCATTCTTGGCAGTGTGATACATACCGCGCCGTGTGCTCCCATATAGCCCTGGCCAATAGTACTTCCTGCTTATTCGGTCGTACGTTTTGGCAAATCCGAGATGTCCAGCGGTTGGAGCATCATGAAGGCTTCTTAGAACCTCACTACGAAGTTGCTTTGGTACTACTAAGAGCCATTGCTGCCCCATAGGATCATAGCTTCTTTTGTACAGTATACCATTTCTCATTTGATAATTTTGATATGTGTCACCTCTCTTGAGAATTGTAATAATGGATTTTAATTGTTTATCTTTCTGCTTCTCTTTTCCGTAATCTACGATGGCTGCAAAGAAAGGGATGTCTTCATTGTTTTCAATTATTGGTTCTGTAAGGGGCTTCCTTGATAGTGAGTCTGCATCGGCGTGTTTGCGACCCTCTCTTATAGACGATATTAATGTCGTATTCCTGCAACCTGAGAGCCCACCGTGCAAGTCTTCCGGATGGATCCTTAACATTGGCCAGCCAGCATAAAGAATGGTGATCCGTGACTACCGTGAAGGGTTTTCCGTAGAGATATGGCATGAATTTACTGATTGCCCAGATGACGGCAAGGCATTCTTTTTCGGTCGTAGAATAGTTCCTTTCAGCTGCAGTAAGGGACCTGGATGCATAGGCTATTGGCCTTTCTTTGCCTTTCTGAATCTGAACCAGTACTGCACCGATGCCATAGCCGCTAGCATCAGAATGTATCCTCGTTTCTGCGTCTGGAATAAAATGTCCCAAAACAGTGCCACTGGTCAGCAATCTTTTGAGCTTAGCAAAAGATTCAACTTGTAACTCGTTCCAAGAAAATTTTGCATCTTTCTTCAACAAGTCCTGCTGGGGCTGTGCGATATCCACTAAATTTTTAATGAATCGTCAGTAGTAGGAGCACAAGCACAAAAAACTTCGGACATCGGCGATGTTTTGCGGAACAGTGAACTTTGCTACAGCCTCTACCTTTTGTGGATCGGGATATATCCCATGTTGATCGACTAAGTGTCCCAGGATAGTCAGTTTCTTTTTGCCGAATGAACATTTCTTGGAATTTAGCGTCAATCCTGCTCTTTGGATGCATTTCAGTATTTCCCTCAAACGCTTTTGGTGTTCTCTGAAATTAGGTGCGTACAGGATTATGTCGTCGAGGTAGCAAAGGCAAATATTCCATTTGAGGCCTCTTAGTACCGTGTCCATCATCCGTTCGAACGTGGCTGGAGCATTGCATAATCCGAACGGCATGACTTTAAATTCGTAGAGACCATCTGTAGTCACAAAAGCTGTCTTTTCTCTGTCTTTATCATCAACCTCTTTTTGCCAGTAGCCTGACTTCAGATCCATCATAGAGAAAATTTTTGCACCAACTAGGCAGTCCAAGGCGTCATCGATGCGAGGCAACGGATAGACGTCCTTTTTGGTTACCTTGTTTAATTTTCTGTAATCGACACAAAAACGCCATTCACCGTTTTTCTTCACAAGCACGACTGGAGATGACCATGGGCTGTCTGACGGTTGTATCACGTCTTCTTTTAGCATTCGTTGCACTTTGTCTGCAATCACACGCCTCTCAGCGGCTGACACATGGTACGGCCTTTGTTTGATTGGTGCACTGTCACCTGTATCAATCTTGTGCTTCACCGCATTGCATCGGGATTTTCTCGCAATACTGTTAAAGTCAAAAACGTCATTAAATTCATCCAGTAGACTCAGTAGATCGTCTTTCTCAGCATTGGTCAGATCAGTATCGAAAATTTCTTTTAAGTTTTCTTGAGATAATGTATTCTTGAACCTATGTCCCTTGGAACCTTCTGGAATCTGACCACTTAGGGAACAAATAGCGTCGTTTTTTATGATCGTTCAACAGCCCACATTCATCCCTTTCGGTATCAGTTGGGTTCGTCGAGAACAATTAGTTACCCATAATTTACCACAACCATCCTCTATAGTGACAATTTAAGCTGGTATTGATAGTTCTTTTTTGCACATCAGAAATCTATTTCCAACAATCATAGCTCCATCTGCTTCCTGTAGTTCTGAACTCAGGGCACATATTCGCCTTGTGGTGTTTGCTTCAATTAAATAATTGGTTGCGGCAAACAAGGAAGACTCCGACTTATTTAAATATTCATTGTCTGGAAGGATTTCTGCAAGCTGAAGTTCTTGATTTCCACAATCGATAACGGCATCGGTGGCACGAAAAAAGTTCCATCCAAGTATTATTTGATGACTACATTCAGGAAACACAAGGAATTCAAACGGCCTCTTAGTCCCATTTAAATCAACTTTCAATACACAGCGCCCCGAGGCGGCTACAGATTTACTGCAGGCAGTTTTCAATATAGGTCCATTTTCAGTAAACATAGGAGCATTCAGCTGTCGACGTAACTCCTCAGATATGACGGAATAATCGGCTCCCGAATCAACAAGAGCTTTTACACACTGTCCGTTCACGGTGATAAAAGTGGTATTCTTTTTCAACTTGGCTATGATGTACGTCGGAGGATTTTCTTCATCTGCGGCCTCACCTCCTACACTCCTTGAGCTAGTTTTCCTCATTGGTTCGGCGTGGGGAACGGCTGGAGCGGCGTACTGGCGACAGCGATTGTCTGTGGTTGAGAGAGCGTCACGGATAAGGTGAACTGCTCCTTATTCGGGAAGAAGTAGGTTGTGCATTATCGTTGTCGAAACTGTATGTAGAATCAGTATCCCTGTCCCGTCGAGGGTTGAATGTCTTTGCAGCTCTTGCATTTTCAAATATCTGGCGTCTCTCCCTAGAGTACCTCAGAACATGTCCTGGGTGTCCGCAATGAAAACACAGAGGCACATTATTGTCAGTCCTCCACAGATCTGTCCTACGTTGTGGAGTAGTTCTCTGGCTAATTTCATGTCTTGGCTGCGGCCTAACTGGAAGTGAACGTTGGATAGTGTTTTTGCTTCTCTCTGCTCCTGTGAGTGGTGCCAACGCCTCCATAACCTCTTCTCGGACTATAGATGCTATGTCATTCGATAGGTTCTATTTTCGTGTAGCCCTGAACTTGTGGCAGGAATTTCTGAAGCTCTTGCCTGACGATGGCGCGCACTAGAAACTCCAATTCACCGGCGTCCGCATCGTCCGACACTGCGGAGACATTAGGTAGCCTCTGAAATCGTGGTCGGGCGATACGTCTTCGTCGAAGGCTTTCTATGTGACGGTAGCGTTTCACGAAGGCATTGACGCTGTCATAGTCCTGGGACGACAGGACCTGGTACAAGTCCTCAGCAATGCCTTTCATGAGATGGGCCACTTTCTCGTCTTCAGACATGGACGAGTTTGCTTTTCGGCAGAGAGAAAGAACATCTTGAATGTAAGCTTCAGACGTCTCATCGATTTGCTGCGCACGTGTGAGTAGTAATCGCTCAGCTTGGCGCTTCACGTCAGCTGTACGGGAAAATGTGTTCTTAAGAGCATTCCTGAAAACAGTCCAACTAGTAAATGTGTCTTCATTATTATCGAACCACTGTCGAGCGGTTCCGGCAAGGTAAAAAATGACGTTCGCCAAGCACATTTGGTCATCCCAGTGGTTATAGTTGGCAATTCGATCAAAGTCCTTGAGCCATCTATTAGTATCTTCTTGGCCATCCCCGGTGAATATAGACGGGCTTCCGGGTAGTTGGTACGTCAGGATCGGTATTGGTGCGATGTTACTCGAAGCGGAACTAGCTCTTGCTGGAGGATTCTGCTCGGTTGCCTTTTCATCAACCATCTTTCTCGGTCTTATATGCGAATACCGTAAGAGCCCAAACTCAGGGGGAAGTCCTCGAATCCGAAGGCTTTGGCGTAACTCTGCCGTAGTAACTTGAGTGGTACCCTGCGCCTCCACCAAACTGTTGCATAGATGAAGGGATCGTACAAATGAACAGGCAAGTACTCAAGTCTAAACTCAAGACTTTATTAATTCGAACTGAATGAAGAACTACTTATATACTACAGCTGATTAGCATACTGGAACATTTCAGACTCAGAATGTTCTGGAACATAAAGAAAACAGGTTAATAAGAAGGAAATTTACATAAAAATCGATTATGAGGCATCTTGCTTTTCATAGGTTTCGAACCTGGGACCTTCGTCTCTCGAGTCCTGCGTCTTATCCACTAAGCTATGAGGAGCTCAGTCGAAAGGAGCTATTTTCGCTACAGTATTTTTTACGCATGCACGCTTGATTTTCTTTTCTTCCATAATAAAACATGTGGAAATTTTCAAAAACGGCCAAGGTTGCAATCGTGTTTTCTTCCCTCCCCCTAAGGTATGCAGTAGCAGGTGCAGTTTCTCCAAATGCATTGTATCAGTTTACTGCAGACAGCTTGTCCTAAGAGGTTTCTTATTGTTTGGTTGTTCGTGACATTTCGTTGTTGATTCTTCTGTGGTACAATGTGCTTTTAAGCTTTAAACAGAAATAAAAGTGCAGCAAAGCTTTCAACAGCAATAAAGGGTCGTATAAAAATAACGGAAGTAAACAAAATCTCAGTCGTGATCATAACAAAACCATAAATGCTTGTTGGTCTGATCTTCAGAATAGTTTTATAAGGAACGGGGTCAAAGCCTAATGGAATCTTTGTTAGAAAGTGCAAAGAATGTCATTCAAAATCTTCACACCTATTTTCTGCGTTAATGGACGGGGAGGGCTGTGAAACTGGAAAAGTATTTTGGGCGGTTCAGTATTTTGAGGATACAGAATAGCGAAGGGTCTGGATGTCAAAGAGATAAGTTAGGCTAAAATTATCTTTACTGATTCTAAAGCATTTCAGTTAATGTTGCAGATTGTGCTGTTCCTTAATCTTCTAATTGGATTCAGGTTATTATTTTTTGCAGACTGTTGGAGGAATTTTATAAAAATTAAGCTTGAACTTTCGATTGTGTCAAAAAGAGTTTCCAATTCTGAAGCTGCCAAAGAATCTACAAGGCGAAAACATGTTTCGATGTCCGTGGAATTACTGCAAAATATGGATAAAGGCATATCCGTCTCAAAATTATGCGTGGAGTATGGCATTGGAAAGTCAACTGTATATGACATAAGCAAAAAGAAAAAAAACTTTTTGAATTTTTTTGTGGATTCCAACACGTCAGTGGTAATGAATAACAGAAAAAGGGTTCGTTATGCTAAAAGTGACGATCATGACAAAGTGATGATTAAATAGTCAGACAGCGTTGCAGCAAGGACGTGCCATTGACGAGTGCAATGCTAATGGTGCAAGCCAAAATATTTCATGAAGAAATGAACTTAAACACTGAGTGCACATATTTGTCAGGTTGGTTAACCAAATTTAAAAATCTCCATCGTATAAGACAATTAAAAAATTTAGGTGATAAAGCTTCAGATGATACTGAAGCTGCTGAAGAATTTGCAGATGAATTCATTGAACTCATTACTAGTGAATAATTATCTCCAGAACAAATTTACAACGCGGATGAAACTGGTCTTTTCTGGCAATATGTTCCGTGAAATACCTTGGCAACCTCCACAGAAAAGGCTCCAACTGGTGTCAAAGATTCCAAAGCAAGACTAACAATTTTAGCGTGCGCAAATGCTGCAGGAAAAAATGCACAAGTGCAAACTTTTCGTAATCGGGAAAACATGCACTACCTCGAACATTTAAAGGAGTGACGATTCGTGCAAATAAAAGAGCATGGTTGATACAAGCGTTGATGAATGATTGGTTTCAAAATCATTTTATACCCGAGGCTCGGAGACATTTGAATTCGGTTGGTTTACCTGATGACTCAAAAATAGTCCTGACTGTTGACAATTGTTTGGCGCATACTTCACTTAAAGTTTTAGTGAAAGATAATGTATCCGTATTATTCTTCCCTCCAAACTGTACGTCTATCATTTAGCCTATGGATATGGGAATAGTGCATGTGCTGAAATGCAAATATAAAGTAGCATTTTTGAAATCTATGTTAAATTTCTTGAACAACGGCAAGACTATTCAAGAATTTTTGAAATATTTTACCATAAAATCTGCTGTGTGGAGCATCGCAAGATCGTGGGAGGATGTGTCTCCAGATACGTTAAAAAATGCTCGACATAATTTATGGCCAGCTACCATATTTCATGATGAAGATGATAGCGAATTTGAAGCTTTTCGGACATCGCAAACTAAAGGTGAAATTTTCCAGTTATTGTATTATGTAAAGAAATGTGGAGAAGCAGTAATAAATGAAGATGATATAACAGACGTTTTTCATTTGCGACGACAATGCCCCAATCATCAATCTATTAACGGACGGCAAAATCTGTAGTATGGTTCTAGATCCAGAAAATGCCGCTTCCGATAGTGAAGAAATTGATCGAGAGGTTATTGAAAACGAAAAAATTTTGATTGACAAGTTAGTCGGTATTCTCGACACAGCAATTACAGGACTTGAACAGTGGAACTTTGTAAATGAACAAGAAATTATGTCTGTTTATAGAATTAAAGAGAAAGTATTAGCACAAAAAAAACGAAGAAATGTTTAATAAAGTAAACAAATAAATATTAAGCTTTTTTTTTTTATAAAATTTGATACCCTTTAGATCAGAATTGCTCTTTATTTCATAAATTACTGTTTCATATTTTTAATTGTATCATTTCTGCATGTTATCTTACCAGATTTAAATTGATGATCTATAATCCGGAAAAAACCCTAATCCGGAATCGCCGAGGTCCTGATGAGTCCGGATTACGGACTTTTTATTGTATAGGTATATTTTATTTTAAATTCATAAAACAGGCCTCATATGCCCTTAAAAGTCCTTAGGTTTTTTGGGAACGATTTTTGGTTCTTAAAAGGCTTTAATTGCAGCCACAATTTGAAGAAGGTTCTTAATTTTACTTATCCGAGCTTTACATCTCTTTTTTCATGACTGCTATTTTGAGTGTGAATTGCCATTTTGGAGGAATATTTTTTTGTGATTCTTTAACAAATATTGGGTTACCGTTTGAATTCTTTTGAAGTGATGGATATTCGAGTTTTAAACATGAGGCACTGCCACAACTAAGACATTGCAAAATTATATCTTTTTTTGCGAATGAAGAATTGATAAAATATTGCAATTAAAAAAAAAAAAAACTTTCTCTTTTTAGGAATTTGGGTTTTTAATATTATGACGCTAAATTTGGTGACTTATCAATATTTTGCTGATTTACAGATTAATTTGTGTACAAAATCAAACATAATAATAATTGAAAAATTTTATAAAGATAATGATAATGTATTAGAGTTGTATTTAAGAAATACTGTTAAAATAAAAAAAATTTGATTTTTCTCCTGCCCTATTTTAAAATGACATTACTTTTCATTTTGTTATTTAGGAATATTTTGATTTTCATAAATAAGTAAAATAATAAATGCTATAAATATAAAGCGCAGTTTACGAAACTAACACTTTTGAGAATAAAGAAAAAAAGCTATTGTGATTATTTTAAAATTAATTTCATTTGTCTTCTTTTATATATTTTTTTTCATGATAAGAGTTTTTTTCCGTGTAATTGTGTCAGAATGTTTAAATGTATATTGCTTTTCTCGTGAGAATTCACTTTATAGTTGTCTTTTCCGATTTTTTTTTCATACCCTTGAAAATCTTAGAGCTTTTTGCTCTTACAGAGCTAGTAGGGACTTTAGCCATAACATCTCAGAAGGTTTAGTAAGATTTAAAGCCAAGATTTATAGGCCTACAATTCCAGGAAATGTGACATGATATTATTATGTAATGGATACGTTTCATAAGAAATTTGTGTTGAATTTCTTATCTTTTGAAGAATTTTTGGAAGAACAGTGAAAACAAAATTATTTGATTTTATTTTTAATTATTATTTAATCACAGAAGTCTTTAACATGTGCATCTTCCTTTTATTTTCTTATCTTTCCACTAGACAGAAACATTGAAGCAAGCAAAGAAATTGAAAATATACAGTTTATTAAAAGATTCATCTTATATGTCACAGTCATATACATACCTCAGTACTTGTTCTAAATTCTAAAATTTTTGCCATCCTTAGATTTTGTTGCTTGGTTCTTCACTAAATTCTAAAAACTCTGCCATACTAGCTCTGGTGCTGGTACTAACTTTATATCATTTCATATTATTAAAGAAATACAAAGTTAACATTTTCTTCTATACATTCTAAGTACAAGGAGTTCTTTAAAATAATAGAAATCTTTAATTAAATCAGAAAATTGTAAAGTGATGAGGTAAGTTAATTTTATAAAAGAGAGAAAATTATTCTTCAGAGATACATTGTTGAAAGATTAACAAATTAGGAGACGAAGCAGAGACTAGTGGGAACATTGATTTATTTATTGAAACAAACTTAGAGGCTAAAGAGAAGGAAATTGATGTAAATTAGCTAAAATATGTGGAACATGTTCAAATTAAAAAGACACATTAATATTTATTGTTGCCTCAAAACTTTAATATTTTGTAGCTGTTAATGTACAATTATACAAATATCATTGTAGAATCAATATAATGACTTAAAACTGCTGTAAAATAGTCTTAGCGTTTTATTAATGGATACTTTTTGGAAATTCAAAAAATTGTAATTTTAATCATTTAAATCTAAGAATGACTAAGGATATCTAACTTACATAATTTAATTATTTGTAACTTACTCCTTATCCCTAGAATTTATGTCTACATGTTACAAGTGAGTTATCGTCTTTCCTTAATCCTTATTATGGATGTAAGCTACAACACAAAATATAAAAATTAACATTAAACTTTATTCCTTACAACTAATAAGACTTAAAATAGTGCAAAACAACCTATCACTTGTGATTCAATGTCAGTATTTGTTCTGATCAGTGGCTTTTTGTCTCTAAGTAAGCAGCCAGAGGCAACAACCAAGTTTCTGTTATGAGTGATGCTGATTATTGTTTTACTTCTCAATTTGACTTATGCTAGACATAAAATCTGAGTAAACCTTTTCATTGAGCTAGTATATGAAGAAATGAGGCATGAAAGAACGAATCAGTATAAAGCTAACTGTTAGTAAAATTTAAATAAAAATCACTAATCTTCTTTAAAATATGTAGGATTGTTATAAGCATAAAATTTAAATGTTTCAAGAAATTTTAGGTTTTAATGCTAATTACTTGAAGAAAAATTACTAAGTTGATTTTATTCTTGAATTTATTTTATGGTTAAATTAAGTGTAATAATAATGCATCCTACTTGCAGATTTATTTTATTCTTACGAATTACAAAAGTGAAGTTCGGGTTTAGATAACTGCTTTAGTTTATTCAGTTCCTATATGCTGATAAGTCCTTGATTTTTTTAATTGATGGTCCTTAAAATTCTTCATTTCTATGTGTAGAAATTTGTACAAACCATGTAAAACTCCTTTTGTAGTATTCAGTTCAGTAAAAAAAGTGCAGATTTTAAGTTTACTGTCACTTGAAAACATGTGAACATCATAGTGTTACAGGAAGCTTGAAAAAAATCGTGGCTAAATGCTATGAAGTAAAATTCTATCAGAAATGGAGAAAATACTGATGAACAAGTGACCAATTATTCCGAGTTATTGAAGATAATTTAAGAATCTTCAGTCCTGCTATCCGTTAATAAGACTTAATAAAAACTTAAAAAAAAAAAAAAAAGGGAAAGGAATGAAACGGTTGTGGAAGAATTAAGTTATGACTGCATAGTTCAAGTAAAAAATGCTGGATTGCGAGTAGCAAATAAATGAAGGATGATGATGAGTAATTTAATTAAAATCACTTGGCATCAGGGTAGCAAAATGTTAAATGCATCTGTGATATTTGCCACTTGTTCTAAAGAAAGTAAAGCTATAATACTGGAAAAATAATAAGTAATAAATTATTTTTTTGGAAAAAAAAAAGCAATCTCTGCAGGTTGTGGACCAAGTTCATACATTGGCAATGGTGATGATTCAAAAGAAAGAAATAACTAAATATTATTAAAATATGAATAAATTTATTTACTAAGTTATTAAATGTGTTTTCTGAATTGCAGTGTGCAGTGATTTTCAACTGGAGTACATAAATTAATGTGGAAAACAATTTTGTGGTATTGTACATTTTTAGTCCATTAATCCTGATATTTAATTATCTGTTTTTGCTAATGATGTGAAAGGCCAAAATGTGATAGTTATTTATTGAACTTTTGCTGTATTTTTGTATTCTAGTTTTTATTTTTGTGCTCTGTTAAAATGTATCAATTCTTAAAATATTTTAGCAAATATTTTTTTCTTTTCATAAAATTTCTTTATCTTGTAGATACTCTGATAATGCAAATCAAATTTATTTATAGTGTTGTTTTTTGAAGTATATGCTGCTAAATTAACTGAAGTAACATTTGATGTGAAATTTTAGGATGCCATTCCCATGATAAGTAAATTGAACTATGAAGCTAAGCATGAGCGAGCTATGAAATATATCTTTGGAAAGACCTTAATCTGTAGAAATTTGGAAGTTGCTACACAGATTGCTCGGACGTCTAATTTGGATTGCATCACTTTGGAGGGTCAGTGTAACTTGATTAATTATGTTTTCTTCTTTTTAAGTTAATTGTTATTTTTAACATGTAATTTTCTGTTTAATTTCAGGAGACCAAGTATCTCATAAGGGTGCTTTAACTGGTGGTTATTTTGATACACGGAAATCAAGACTAGATTTGCATAAAGCTCACATGCAGCTTGTTACAGAAATTAATGAACAAGAAAGGCAACTTGCACAACACAGGAAGACTCTTACAAATATCCTTTTACATAAATAATAATCATCTATTAATATACTGTGATTCGCTAGATGCTTATCATAATTGTTCAGATGTTCATTACATATAATTTTAAACAATAATCACTTTATTATTATTATTTTTGTGAGTTGTGGTGAAACATATGAAGGCTGTCTACCGCATAATTGCATGAAATACTGATTTCTTGTTAACTAGATGAGATATTGAAATAGAAATTCTTATGAATATATGCATTAGATGTGTCAAATAATTTTCTTAACTTTGCATACATATTGAAGGACAGATTAACCAAATTGTTAGTGACATGCAGAAAGCTGAGACAAAGAATAGCAAAAACAAGTATGAACTTTTATTAGTAAAATCTGATATTATAATCTCAAATGCAGCTTCATGTATTAGACAGTTAAATCTATTCTTTCTATGTTTTTAGATTTTTTAAAATATTGTTAATTAATTGGTTTTATAATTAACTTTTAATGCATTGCGTGAAAATATATATATGCAACCCCCTTTAGTTAAAAAAATCAGTATGTGGAAAGTTTAGAATTATCTAGATATATTTTGAATTAAATAACAAATATGTACAGATTTTGATGACTTTGTAAAAAAAGACCATTCTTGTAATTTTTTTATTCCCAATGAACAACTCACAAAATTTTAATTTAAAGAAGGCAAGAATAATATGACAGATGTGCAACAGGAATAACATATATAGTGTAATTATGTCTTCAAAATTTGGGAAGATACTGAGCATGCTGGGAAAAGTTTAAAACAAGAATTATTCATTATGCTGAGTCTTTGGAGATTTAGGACAGCAGGTTGTAAGAGAGAAAATCATTGCATCTAGCAAATGATGTCTACACTCCTATGTTTTCCTCTTGTAATATTGAATGTTGAGATTTGTTTTCTACTGTGGCCATCGAAAAGGTCCAGAAACTGAACAGATATATATATATATATATATACACTGCTGACCACCATAAATGCAACACCCTGAAGGAAGCAAGGAAGCATGCAACTAACATGAAATTGACAACATGCATTAGCGGAGGTGAGATATGCAAATGATTAGAATTTCAGCACAGATGCACATCACACGCACCTGTGGCGTCACTTCAAAGCGCTGTTATAAAATACTTTAGGGAAAAATTCAAATCAAAATTTTACCGAAGAGAGACTTCAACTGATTTCACTGTTCATTTCTGCTTGGAGTTTTCAACGATTTCAAGTTCTGTGATTGTGTTTTTCTTATGGTTTAAAAAAAAAAAAAAAGAGGGGGAGGGCCAATTTAGTGGCCTACCGAGAGTGTGGATTATCTTTCAGGAAAATAGGTAATCACGTTGGACGAAACCAAACAACTGTAATGCGGATATGTGACTGTTGGATAAAGGAGAGTATGACGGAGTGACGTGTTCGATCGCATCCACCTCAGTGCACCACTTCACGTGATGACAGGAACATTGTGCGCATGGCAGTGACGGATCACTCAGTCACATCACAAACCAAAGCACAGAACATTCAGTCTGTAACGCATCATCCAGTGTCTGCACGTACCATTCGACGCCGTTTACAGCAAAGTGGTTTGTCCGCAAGACGTCCATTGCTTCGTCTACCCTTGACGCAGAACCACAGATGTCTCCGCTGCGAATGGTGCGATGAAAGAAGGATGTGGACGGCAGAATGAAATGAAATTGTCCTTACTGACGAGTCACACTTCTGTCTGCAACACCACGATGGTCGGATTCGAGTCTGGAGACACCATGAAGAGAGGATGCTGAACAGCTGCGTTATGCACCGGGTATTATGGTACGGGGCGGTATTGGATATCACTCTCGCACTCCTCTAGTACGCATTGGAACCACACTTCACAGAAGTCTATAAATTTAATCATTTGATACTTAGTCAACATGTTATGTTCTAAATAAATTTTGTTGTAATATCTATTGTCTTTCTTGGTGTTGCAATTTGGGTGGCCGACAATGTGTCTTGCACATTAAGTTGCTGAAAAATCAGTAAAGATATAAAGTACATAATTTAGAACCAATTTTTCACAAAGACCCAGATTGAAATCCATAAGTATTCAAATAATCGTATAAATGCAAGAAAGAAATGCCACTTTGTCAGGGGAAGGAACAGTGAAATCAGTTGAAGTCTCTCTTCGGTAAAATTTTGATTTGAATTTTTCCCTAAAGTATTTTATTATTTCACTTACGCTTTCAATTCTTTGAAAGAATTTTCTTTATTTAAAGGTAAAAAATTTTAATTCGAATTTACTTTATTTTTTCCTTGCTTTGGGGAGGGGCCAGAATTTTCGGATAGACTGTTATAATTAAAATACATTAAAATGATTCATTGGCTAATTTGGATGCAGAAAAACAAGGATTTTTGTGCAAGAGAGATTTCAGTGTTCCTCCTCCCGACAAAGTGGCATTGAGGTTGATTGAATTCATCTTCTATTTTGTTCTTTTTTCTTTAAATTGGTTTTTTGTTTGTTTAAAGTGTTTTGGTTTTAACATTTTTGAAATTCTTTTTTGCTTGTGCAGGATTATTTGAAATTTATTACTTATGAATTTCAATTTTTGGTCTTTGTGAAAAATTGGTTCTAAATTATTTACTGTACGTCTTTACTAATATATACATACACCTATATATTGATTGCATCAATTCTCTCTCTTTCTCTTTTTTTTTTTTTTTATAAAGTCCAAAGAGGTTTTGTCCCTGAAGGACTATTGTTTTCATTTTGCATTGAATCACTATATCACTTTTCAAATTGTTGCCATCAAAAGTTATGTGTTACATTTAAATAAATTAAATAATGAAGAATCTGCATAAATGTATGTATATTTCTCCAAATGTGATAAAACAGCGGTACCTAAAGCCATCCAATTTTAAGTAACGTACGTTTCTACTAGAATATGCGCATCAGAAAGCCCAAATTTGGAATTTGTGTTATTATCTATTTCATTTTTATAAAACTTAAACAAATTTTTGATGAACAAACTCAACGATTTAAAAGTGAGCAATGGCAACACTCTACCGGGGGGGGGGGCTTTTTATCTCCAGCACGCGAAACTGTGTATCGGAAATTCTAAAGATATGCTCATTTTAAATTATTTTGCGATATTGCTGTTGAACTGAATTTTATGGTTTAAGTGTGAAGAACATGGAATTTAACAAATAAAGGTAATACACAAAATGTTAAAAAAATGCCCCTTTGGATGTAATTTAAAATCTGATACAATTCAGTTTTTTTTTTTGTTTCTGTGTTTATTTTGTTTTGTTTTGGAAGCAATTAAAGCATCCTGAAACTCATAAATTTGCTATTCTTTCACAGTTGTAATTTTGTTGAAAAATTTCACAAAAACAAACATTGGACAGTATTTTCGCTTTAAATCTTTGTTTATAAAAGTAAAATCATCATTAGATTCTTTTTACAGGCCAGAAAAAGGTACGGATATTGTTTTTTTTTTTTTTTTTTTTTTTTTTTTATTTTTTTTGTAATAAAAAGGCATAAAGCATAGCTGCCAACATTTCTGTTTTCTCATAACAACTCTCAGGTTAAGCTGGCGAAGTTACAAGTCCAGGTTCCTGGGCAAGCACCCAATCCTATATATAACATGTAGGAAGGCTCGGAAGTCCATGTCTTCAATATGCTTAGCATTATTAGTGATGAAACATGTAGGAGATGATAAACTAAGTATGTCTTGAATGAATTCTACAGTGATTGAAGGAGCAAACTAGTCAGCTGGCTTCTAGGTGCCGGGAGATGGAAAGTGCTAGAAGATGTACAATTAGGCTATTTGCATTCAAATAAGTGGTAGAAGGTTTTCAAAACCATATGGGTATTCACAATTCCCAGTAGATCACTGAATCTCCCAGTTTTAACATTTTTTGCTTTTACTGAAGAAAATATTTGTCAGCAATAAGTGGAGTCCGCCCCCCCCCCTCGGGGAGGGATCAAAGAAACTTAAATTTTCCAGTTTCCTTTTTTTTACCTCTAGCCATTTTCAGCTTAATTTTTCTAATTAAGTTTTATCTTATCTGAATTGTCTTCATCTACTGTACACATTTGCTGAATTTTTTTGAAGGTTCAAACAATACTTAATAGTTATATTTAATTTTGTTTTATGTGTACATTAAATAATATGTATGCAAACTTTTTCCTGGGAGCTAATACAGATATGTCCCATGTCTTTACTTCATTAAATAAGACTAAAGGAATTTTAGTCTACTGTGGAGATTTCACATTTATTGCTAAATGTGGAGCAAGATGTGGCAGATCTCTTGAAACTTTTTTCTCTCTTATTTCTTCCAATCTGAATAGTAAATGGTCTGCATAGTATTAACTTTTGTAGTTGATAGGAAAAGGTTAATTATTAATTTTATTTTCTTTGTATTTAAAAGTAGTATGATAAATGAAAGCTTTCATCCACTTTCAGCATTTTTTCAATACTGAAGCTTGAAAAAATTACAAAAAGAAATTAACCAAAGAATATAAAATTTAGATTAACCAATTAAAGATTAATATAGTGTGCATTAGAACTGCATTATGGGTACTTCAGTAACTCGAATCATGCACTGTAAAACAAATTAAGTTAATTTAGAGATCTTTGAAATGCTGCCATCATTCAGCACAAAAGCCTCTTGGAAACTGTTTTCATGAGAGAATGTCCATTT
>KK117242.1:135980-166973 GCA_000611955.2 Stegodyphus mimosarum
TTTAAAAAAAAGGGGGGGGGGGAGGATTCTGTTTGTGTTGTGTGTCTTCAAATACCAAGTTTTAAGGTTAATTTCCTTTTCAAAAACTTTTTTATTATTATTATTTTTTTTTAAGTTTTGAACTTTGTTTAACCTTGCTTTGTTTGCTCTTCCCTTTATTAAATCTTTAAAGTTTTCCTTTATTAAATCTTTTTAAAGTTTTTGTTAGTTTCAAAAATAATTTCTTTTGAAGTTATGTCATTACTTCTTTTAAATGCTAGCTGCTTTAAAACAGGGTCATACTAGATAAATGAAAGGAGGGAGCAGTATCCATTACAAATATGAATAAACATTGATTACTATGCAAGTGAGTGCTCTGTATAAAAGGAAATAAATATTTATTTGTGCAAAAAAATTCTTAGACTGTATAGCAAACTTTATTACAGGAAAGGAGTTTAGCAAGCCTTGATTCTAGTCTGAAATCCATGCAGTCTACTGAACAGTCCTTAAGAAGTGAATTACAGCAAGATTTGCTGAATCAGTTGTCTGTTACAGATCAGCAAGAAGTGGATCGTCTTAATGATGATATTCGAAAACTTACCCAAGAAAATAAAGAGGCCTTCAGTGAAAGAATGAGGGTGAGTTATAATTTTATATAAAATTTCCTTTTTTTGGAGGGAGGGTGATTGATTAAATATTTGTATTAATATATAATTATTTGAAAAATGTAGTAATATTTATTGAAAAATTCTTCTTGCATTCAAAATAGAAGATGAGAAAGGAACACATTATATCAGAAACTAAGCATTTACTTCATTAAAATAAAACAAAGTATTAAGTCTGTTCTTAGGGATAAAGTACCAAGTTGATATGATGGTTCAGATTGAAAGTTTTCTATGGGGCATTATTTTTCTATTTTGCCGTTTTGAATTACTTATTTGGAAATATTATTTCTGCATTCCAAACAATAAATTAAGAAACACATTAAAAATTGCTACCTGAGAGATTTATTTGCATGTGCCTAGAAAAGTACCTTTATTTTACACTGCCCACCAAAAGTTAAGGAACAAACAAATTAATTTGTTGTTTCTATGCTTCTTCATCTCTAAATCAAATTAGACACACACACACACGCACGCACGAAAAAAAAAATTTTTGTATTTAATTTGAGACTGAAGCAGCATAGAAACAACAAATTAATTACATGTTCACTAAACAGTTTTTTAATGAATGCCGCATAGAATGTATCTAAAGTTCAACACAAACATGAATTATGACAAAAATTGCACTCTTGGCAGGAAATCTAGTCTTAGAGAAACAGTATATCACAGTTTTTTGAGGAAAAATGGGGTGGGTAACATTACAAAAACGGATTCTAATAAGAAATGTGTCCACCTCTAGCTGCAATACATTGGCGGCAGTGACGTACCATGCTGTTAATTAAGTTATTGGTCAGTGAAATGGGAAGCTATGACCAGACACGGAGTAATCCTTGTTCAAGTTTATCTAATGACCTTGGAGGATGACTTAAAGCAGCAACCTGTCTCCCAAAGATGTTCTATCGGATTCAGGTCTGGGGATTGAGCTGACCATTCCGTATGCTCCATACCTGCTCAAGATATTCTTCAGCAAGCCGAGCTCAGTGCAGTTGCACATTGTCGTCCATCAGAAGAAATCGAGAACCAATAGCAGTGGAATATGGGCAGGCATATTAATCAAAGATCTCGTCTCGATATCTGACACTAGTCAAAATTCCTCCATGGAATACATGCAGGTCAGTGTGTTCACCGAGAGAGATCCCAGCGCAAACCATTATTCCACCACCTCTGTAACTGTGTCTTTTCACATTCTGGAATTGATTGTACCTAGTGCATTGTTCCTTCCAGATCAGCTGACGACCTAAGTCACTCTCCATTGTGAGCCTGGACTTGTCTGTGTAGAGAACAGATGCCCATTGTACAGTGGTCGAGGAGACGTGTTCTCTTGGCCAACATAAATGGACATTTCTGTGTCCTCAGGTCAAGGGGACACAGACAACTATTAATCTTGTATACAGATTTATTGTGCAGGCATCTGCACACTGTAGTAGGTGAGATTCTTGTTCCTGTGTCACTAAATGATCTGCCATGCCCTGAGGCACAGTAATGTTACCCCTCATTCAGGCCGAAAGAGCTAAATAACTGTCTCCTGCAGGTGTTGTAACTCTAGGTCTGCCTGGAACATGTCTTCTAGGCACAGAATCCTCGGATTCAAACTGATTCCATAGTCGGTGGACCACACTACGATAGATATTGAGATGTCTACCAGCGTCAACTTGTGACATCACCATTTCTATCCATCCGATCGCCCGCCATCTCAGTGAATTGGGCAAAGAATTTCTCCTGGACATTGGTAGACTCTACTCGATATTGTCCTCAAAACTGTAAGAACAACTGAAGCTCAACCCTTGTGAAAAAATTACAATTTTCGCATTTTTTCTCAAACTCCTATATAAGTATTCATTTCTATAAAATAAAAGTGATAGGTATTATTTTTGTATATATTTTCTTAAACTTTGTTATTGTCATGCATAACTGGGAATTTAAACGTTACTGAAATTTTTGTAATGGTGAGCTTTGAAAAACATGCTGTTCCTTAACTTTTGGAGGGCAGCGTATTTTTGTATCTCGTTTTATCATCAGAACATATAGTTTCATACATACTAGTTTTAATTTAAATTTGGTTTTATTTTTGTGTTTTAATTCGTTGAATTAAGGAAATTATCAGTAAGTATTATAGTCATTCTGATGTAAGCAATTTCTCTTCTTATAATTCTATGTGTTTTATATTAACTATTTTTATATGACTATACTTTTTTTTATCATATGCAGTTGTAAATATTACATAAATAATATATAGTTTTGTAATATTCACATCTGTATTGTTGAATAACTTTTTCCCTCTTTATGTATAGAACCATATAAATAATTAAGTCATCAAATAATAATTCGAAACAATAAAATCACATTTCTTTTGATCCTTTACTTCATTAGATATTGGTGTTTTAGCAAAAGGCTGGAATGTTTCCCTCACATTTGTAGTGCTATATTGTTATTATTTTTGAATATATAGCAAGAAGTTAATGCACTAGAAAAGCTTCTTGTATCTCAATAAGATATCAATCATGGGAGACCAAACAAAAAATCAGTAAAAAGTATTGAAATCAATAGTGAATGACATTTCTGAAATTTATGATTATGAATTGCTATGAAAGAAGTATTTATGTGTCAGAAGTGCAGCTGATATTCATTTCATATAAACTAGATTCATACGAACAAATAAAATCAGAATCCTATGAACCCCTGATTTCAAATGTGCTGTAAACTGAATTTAAAGCTTAATTATATGCACTTACATGCTTTATCCATGATTTCAGTGAACAAAATAAATGTTCTTTCTCTCTTTTATTAGTCCAAAGGGACTTTGTCCCTGAAGGACTATTGTTCTCGTTTTGTGATGGAGACGTTAAAAGTCTGAATCACTTTTCAAACTGTTGCCACAAAGTATTGCAGCCCTGTATTATATTTAAAGAAATTATGTAATGAAGAATCTACTTAAATGTAAGTATTTTTCTCCAAATGTGATAAAACAACAGTACGAGCCATCCAATTTTGAATAATGTACAATGATCATCTGGAAGCCCAGATTTGGAATTTGTTTTATTATCTATTTCATATTTTGTAAAACTTTAATGAATTTTTGATAAACAAACTCAAACGATTTAAAGCGAGCAATGGCAACACTCTACGGGGGGAGGGGGACTTTTTATCTGCGTGCAGAACTTTGTATCAGAAATGCTAAAGATATACTCATTTTATTTTCTGATATTGCTGAACTGAATTTTATGGTTAAGTGCGAAGAATATGATATTTAATAAATAAAGCTAACACCCAAAATGGTAAAAAATGCCCCTTTGGATGTTATTTAAAATCTGAAACTTTTCAGATTTTTTTTATTTATTTCATTTATTTTTTATTATTATTTTTTAGAATAGAGGGAGGGAATGCTGAATTTTAGTTGTAGCAGATTTCACGTGGTAGTAAAACAGTAACTGTTACATTGTGTATGGGGTGAGAAGTAGAAAACATTTTCTTGCCACTTTTCATATGGAATCAAAGAAGCTTCTATGCATTTTTCATTATGAAAAGAAAAACATTATGCCCTTAATTATTTTTTTAAACAGCATTTGGCACTTATGGATTGGATATGCACAATGGCCCTTGTTTCTGATATGATTAAAATAGAAGTGAAAGTAAAATATATTATCATTCAAATAAGGAAAATATTTTATCTGGGTATTAATTATAGACTGTGTATTTCTGATATCAAACTAAAGTAAAATGCTTACTTTAAGTCTTTTGTAGATAACTGTGGTGTATGTTAACTTGTTTAAGAAAATGGGGGCTACATAACCCTCATGAAAGTTTTATCTTAAAAAGAGGTTGACTTGCATGCTGGAAAAAAGCTGGATGTTCATGCTTTCATGGCAAACATTTATGAGCCAGTAATAGCTGTTGTTCTTCACCTACTGTATTTAATATAATGTATTCTTCATATCTGGATTTTGGAATATGCAGTTTTAAAAAAAAATTTTATTATTATTTTACTGTTTATCATTTCTTCTTAAGAAGAAAGAGCATGCTTCTAAAATATAAACAGAAGCTTTTCTCTCATTCATATGCCTATTATTTAAGCATTCCATCTAGGGCAGGTGTTCCCCTCCCCTTGGTTGCTTTAAATTATTATTTTTTTATTTATTTAAAAAAATTTTTCATTGTCTTTTGCCTGTGGGGTATATTTGATAGTACAATGAAAGTAGGCATAATAAAACATAGGTTGTTTAGTGCAAGAAGATAAATTAGTATTACAGCAATTTAATATACAAAGTTATAAAAATGCAATAGATAGTGAACTTTCCTCTAATTCATCTATGAATGAAATGAAATTTATTTCTTAGTTCAGGTTATTTAATTATGGCAAAGCATGTGGTGGTTATCTGCATAAGGTAAAGTGTGTCTTTGAGAAGGACTTTCTAAGGGAAACTAACTTGTATCCACATTGCACTTAAGAAAGCCACAGAAATGCAGCCTGTTCACCTAGAATTAAGTCCATGTCAAACTACCTATGTTCAGTGACTTGACACTTCAGCTGCTGATGGGCGCTTTTAAAGTTAAGAGACAACTTCAGTGAATAAGTTATAATCATGTTTTATTGTCCATTATAAAGAATTTCTTTCGTACCTTACTTGAAATTTCAGAATTAGATTCTGATATTAGGTTTTATTTATTATGCAGCAAAATGTATCAGACAATTGACTTAATATTTTTTTAAAGCAATATTTTTTTTTCCAAATTTATCAGCGGGAATAAAAAAAATAATTATGCTTACACTGATAAATAAAGTAAACAGTAGAGAAAAAATAATTGTGTAACATTTCAAAACTATGATTTTTTATGGTTATGATAATGCTTAGTGTCAAAATTATGCATTCGCATTCCCATAGTTACATAAGCAGAGCTTCTTTCTCATTCATTAAGTGTTAATAAATAAGCAAAATTCACATATAAAAATAATGTTAAAACATTCATTAAAATGTCTGAATGAATAAGTGATTAATTATAATTATGAATTTGCAGTTTTAATATTCTTAAAAAAGGGTGTTTTGTTATAATTTATCATATATGAGAAAGTTTGTACATAAAAATTGTGTAATTTAAAAAATTGTAAGATTTAATATTTCAGTTGTTTATTGTATTTTTTTTTAAAAAATAAAGTTAGTAATATTTTTTAAAACTGCAATTAGTTGAATTCCTCTATCCCTCTGTTAGTTATTACTGTGTGATTAAATGGAGTTTCAGATATCAAGTTCACTAACTGTAAAAATATTTTACCATAGAACTAGCAAAACACAAAAATATAATTTGTAACCAAATTCTATTTAAAGTAGTAATAATATTATGAGGGAAAGGCAGAAGTGGAGGCAAAAAGATGGGTAGGATTGCAGCTAGAAATTGAATGTAAAAAAGAAATTTTAACTCTAATTATTTGAACATGTAAAGGGAAAAGTCTTGCCATAACTTCATGAATTACAATTTTCCATTTATTTAGTTGGAAGCTGAAAAGAACAAGCTTGAAAATCTGTTGAATAATAACCTTTATAGAAGAAAGGAAGAATTAGAAGCTGTAAGTAATTTGTAAAACATTCAGTATATATATAAACTGAACCTTTAAAATTCTTATTTATTGTTTTAATTTTTCTGTTACTTTAAGGCACTTCAAGAAATTTCTGTTGAAGATAGAAGGAGAAAATTAGAGAACAGTAATGCTGAATTAGCAGCTATCAATAACAGGATAAATGATGTGAATAAAAATGTTAAAGGTATGTTTTTTAATATTAGAAAATATGAAATTGATTTTTAAATTATAAATTTATTTGCACCTGATTACATTAAAATCATTACTGAATATATTTGCTTAGATTATTTTCTTAGGGGTGAAGTAATAAAATATTAAATTCTTAACATTCTGGATAGCAAATTTTATAAACTGCAGAAATGTATTTCCAGTGGTCTAAAAATGTTCCAATTTTGTCCTGTAGAGCTTGAACAGAAATTTGAGAAATTAAATTCTGAGCAGAAAACTATTCAAAAAGACTTGGAGCATTGGAAAGCACAAGAACGAGATTATCAAGAAAGGATAAATGAGGATGCAAAAGACTTGGAAAAAATGACTAGTAAACAATCTTTGCTTCTTAAAAAGGTATTTTCTTAATGGCATTTATTATATTAATTATATATGGTTTAAAAGTGCACTGAAAATTAATTATCACCAATTATTCTGTAATTAATGATATGAACTTTATATATACAATAATTTTTACAAATTGTAGTAATTTTTGCCATTGAATATATTTATTTTTACAGTTTTTATTAATTAAATAATTTTTATTTTCTAGAAAGAAGAATTTACACGTAAAATAAGAGAACTTGGCTCCTTACCATCAGATGCCTTTGAAAAATATCAAAATCTCTCGTACAAACAGGTTTGTCTTTTTTTCTACCCTTTCTGCATAAGTGTACGTGTCTTCTTCTTTTCCCTCCTTTTTTTTTAAGATACTCTTTGAAAAATAGCAAAGTCTCTTATACAAATGGGTTTGTTTGCCTGAAAGAACCAGGTGCGTCATGTTTGTTAAAATTATTGATACATTTATGTTTTTTCGCAATGCAGCTTCTCTTTTGTCCAGTAACAGGGTTTGTACAGTTCTTGAGAGTCCTTAATTTTGATCAAAATCGACGGATGATTCTTAAATTGAATCATCTGAAATTTCTGTTTTCTTTTTACGACTGCCATTTTGAGTATAGATTAGTATTTTGGAGGAATATTTTTTTGGGAATTTACTGAAAAATATGTATTTTATAAGCTATTGTTGAATTTGTTCCTTTTTCTTATATAAATGGTGCGATACTCAAGTTTTTGGGCAAGACGTGAAATGTAAGCATTTTCAAGTTATCAGGTTTTAACAAAAGTTTCCCACTACCGCAAATATCATCTGCACAAACAGTTCACATTGGCATGTTTAATCATATTTTATTAAATGATTTTGAGCATTTCAAAGAAAGAGACTTGTTTGAGAACACTTTGTTGTGAAATTTGTAAAAAAATATCGTTATCGTTAAGTACAGGGTGTCTGAAACGGAACTATCACATTGCCAGATTAGAACCATCATTTACTTCCAGTTCTGTTGCAAAAAGTCAGCTACAAAATGTCACCAAATCATGTGTATGGGAGCAAAAGTTCAAAAACAAGGACTATGCATCTCCAAATAGTTCAGCAGCTTCAGTATCAGCTGAAGCTTTTTCACCTGAAATTTTTAATTGCCTTATATCATATCAATTTTTAAATTTGGTTAACCAATCTGTTGAATATGTGCATTCAGTTTTTAAGTTAATTTCTTCATGAAATATTTTGGCTTGAGCCATTACCTTGGACCTGTCAATGGCATGCCCTTGTTGCAATGCTGTCTGACCCATTCAGTCATCACTTTGTAATAATCGTCACTTTTAGCATGACGAATAATTTTCTATTATTCATTGCGAGTAGGGTGTCAGAATCCACAAAAAAATCAAAAAGTTAATTTTTGTTTTCCTATGTCATATAAAGTTGACTTTCCAATGCTGTACTTCTCACATATGTTTGAGACATATATACCTTTATTCATTTTATGCAATTCACTTGTTATTTAATAGACATCAAAACATGCATTTGCTTTGTAGATCCTGTTGCAGCTCCAGAATTAGAAATACTTTACAACATAATCGAAAGTTCAAACTTTTAATTTTCATAAAATCACTGTAATAATAACAGCCTGCAGAAAATAATAAGCTGGATTAAATCAGAAAGTTAAGGAGCAGCACTATCTGCAATATTAGCTGAAATTCTTTGTAATTCAGTAAAGTATAATTTTAGCCTAGCTCAGTAATGTCTGCTATACATTATTGGCTATGTATAATGAGATTGGTGACGAAAGACAAGTTGCTGCACTAAATTTTGTCTTGTTTCTTATCACACACTGATGCAATTAAGCCCGAATTCTATTAGTTATTTATTATATTTACCTGTATTTCTTGCACATGCTTATGGCTTTTCCAAGGCCTGAATAAATAAATTCCCACATATACTTTATCCTTATCGATGGCCAGTGCTAGATAGATACCTTACTGCCTGATGCAGTCACTGGAGATCTTAAATTATACTACCAAGGACCTCCCTAAGTTCTAAATTTTTGCCACCCGTAAATTTTGGGTTCTAGTGCTTTCCCTAAATTCTAAAAATTTTGCCATCCCTTAATTTTGTTGCTCAGTACTTCTGTAAATTCCAAACATTTTGTCTTCACTAAATTCTGATGCCTGTGCGGCCATACAAGCTCTGCTGCCGGTTCTGGGTTTATGTGAATAACAAATCAGTTACTTTTAATTCAAGCAGCACTAAATCTTTTAGCTTATCAGTAGCATTAACCAAATCTGTTTTTAGCTTATTGAAGAAAAGTTTTGTTAAATTTCTCCTCATCAACATTTCTTAACGCGTTGAACTTAAATCTGTAATCATCACCAAGCCAAATGTCAACATGAGAGGTTACCACTCTCTTTTTTATTCAATTACTAATAAAAAAAAGTTAAGGCATTGCTTCATGAGTCATTACGCAAATTGTCATGTGTTGATAAACATACCGGGATGAAAGCATAATATAAATAATGATTCGCCAAGTTGGGTTCAGGGATATAAAATATTAGTAGGTGTAACATCAATGATGTTTCTATGTAGAATGTTTTGGTTTGAGATGTATCCCAAGCAGATATGCAGCTATGTATCCAAATTATTAATTACACAAATTTATGCTAAAATGATCGTTTCTTTTATAGTGAGGTCGTCAGGACTGCTTGTTCTGTGCATGTTCTTTGCAAACATGGTGAAGTACTTACAAGGGTTCTTCTTCTCAAGTCCTGAACTGGAACAGGGAGCGGAAAATACGCTATGTTCTGGTGTAGATACTGTATTGGCGAATAACTGCACTTGAAAGGGATTTGAAATCCTCTTTTATTAAATCACTATTATTTACACACTTCCCAACTCGGGAGAGATACAGAAAGTAAAAGACCACGCTTAGGCCTAACTTAACAAATCAAATAAATTTAAAGAAATATCTAAATCTAAATAGAAATTAAACTTTGCTCACAGAGCAATTCGCGGAGTTTGGCCTCTAACTAACTGGTGCGTAGCAAGAAATACTAATACTATCCCACTTCAAATTTATTTCAATATGCAATCACGTAGTAAGCACTATAGCTTATAATTTTAGCTGCTAGCTGGTCAGGCGAACGTCGAGCAGACTGACCGTGATCTGAGACTAAAGCTCTCTCACTCTGAGAGGTTTCTACCTCTGGTTTAAATAGTACTTGGCTGTACTTCAAAATTAGCATAACTGAAAACGCGCGCTTCTTCTGACGGGAAGTTGAAACAGAGAAGAGATAGAAAGATTTAAATTAAAATAAAACTTGGTTAGTTTAACTAAAACCTTACAAGGTATTTTATTTAGTGCCGAAGTGAAATTAAGAATCGTAACTCTCGATATGTTTTATTAGGGGGGAATCAAATGTGCATGCATTTAAAAAAAAAAAAAGTGCTATAAGTGGCTTTGAGGTCTGAATTTTAGATTATTCGGATATTGGACATCCAGATATTGGACTTTGTGCTGTATGTATGTATACACACACACACATGTGCACATGTGCATATATAGATAGATAGATTGATAGATATTGATGTACATAGAATTGACAACTGTTATATTTTCTGCAATTACAGTGTCAAAATCCAGATGTTCGGGGTCTGAAATGATTTAACATCGAAACCATAAGCAAACCTTTAAAAAAATTTTTTTTTGTGTAAGCTTTATGCATGTAGATTTGATATTTTTCGTAGTAAAACATGTAGAGAGTTTCAATTCTTAATTTCACTTCAGCACTAAATAAAATACTTTTGGAGGGAGGCACTCATTTATTAGCATAAATTTATATGATCAATAAATTGACTCTTTACTTGTCTTGTATCTCAAACTGAAACATCCTATGTCAAAACATCATTGATTTTACATGTACTAACTAATTTATATCCCTGATGCTAACTTTGTGGTTCATGATTATCAACACAGGGCAGCTTGAGAAATAACTCACACAGCAGTATCTAAACAATTTCTTTAATATTAGTAATTGAATACTAAAAAGCGTGGTAAGGTTTTATGCTGACATTACACTTTGTTAGAATTACAGACTTCAGGTAACTAACTACTGCACTGTGAAAAGCTGAGTGTATTCACGAGGGGAAAATGAATTTAGAGAAATATCGAGTAACAAAGTTAAGGGAGCGCAAAATCTTTCGAATTTATGGAAAGTACTCGGATGCACAAATTTAGAGGTGGCAAAGTTTTTAGAATTAAGGAGATGTTTGGCTGCAGAATTTAATACCCACAAAGATTGCACGGAGCTACAAAATGCCTAGCGTCGGCCATGGATCAATCTTGAAGTCATGTTAGATTTTCATTATTTGGAGCTCAAATAAGCTTAAGTGTAATAAATAACTAAATGACCATAATTCAGGCTTAAGTCAGCATGTTATAGAATCAAGACAAAATTTAGCGCCTTTAGTTGCTAGTTTCATGGTACATCACCAGTAGTGTATTGCAGATGCTAGCTAAGCTTTATGACGATGACTGCAAATTTGAAGGTTTTCAGATATCACAAACAAAAAGCAAAATTTTCCATTTAACGGCATTTGTGGAGAAGTGGTAATAAATGCAGATGGTATAATTTTCAGTGCAATGACAATGGCCCAATCATCAGTCAACTGATAGAGGGTGGAATGTGTAGAATGGTTCTAAATCTAAAAGATACAGCTCCGATAGTAAAATGACAGAGAAGTTGCAAAGAAATTTCAATTAACAATTTAGTAGGAGGTCTCGGTACAGCAGTTATACGACTTAAACACTGGAACTTTGTAACTGAATAAGAAATTATGTCTATCTGTAGAATTAAAGTATTGGCACAAAAATGAAGCATCTCAAACAATTTACATTCAAAGAAACAAGCAAATGAATGAATATTAAGCTCCTCTGCCCCTGTAAATTTTGATTCATAAGTGATCATTTTTAAGTCATAAATGCTTCAATATTTCATAAACCTCTATTTCGTATTTTTAATTTTATTATTTCAACATGTCATCGTACTAGATTTCAATTGATAGTCTAATACCAGAAAAAATCTGAAATCATGAATAGGCAGTGTTCTGACAAATCTGGATCTCAGACTTTATACCATATTACCAATTTCCACCCTCTACTGCGGAATTAAGTATGTGACAAAAATTGCCATGGAAAATGGTAAGCTCATGGGTACTCCTTGCAAGTGATCTGAAGTTAAAGATCAAAGCTTACGATTGTGTTGATGTCATGATTGATAGGTGAAATCAACTTAAGCCATGGAGGAAGGAAAAATTTCCTCTCTCCATGACTCAAACCATTGTTCTGAGATCTTATACACATGTCTTTTCAGGCAAAATGTTCTGCAGTTTTTTCTTTTTCTTTCCTTTTTTGAGTGGGAGTACATTATAATAAAATTAAAGGAGGGCTTTTTGGTTATTCCACAAAATGAGTATGTCTGCATTGACATTTAAAGGTTGTTATTCTGCTGTCATTTGTTTGTTTCTAAAATCTGCAGTGAATTTTCATCAATAAGATAAATCCACCATGCAAATTAAATATTTCTTTTATGTTTTAAATATCATGTGCTATAAAATATGTTAATTACTTTTGTATCATTTTTGTCAAATTTCAAAATGTATATTAATTTGTCTTTTGTCTTTCTTTCTAGTTGTATAAGAAACTTGAACAGTGTAATCATGAGCTAAAGAAGTATAGCCACGTTAACAAGAAAGCTTTAGATCAGTTTATAAGTTTCTCTGAGCAGAAGGAAAAACTTGTAAATCGTAAAGGTGAATTAGATAGGGGCTATGATGTAAGTAATAACAATATATCCACTGCTGTATTCTAAAAAATTCTATACATACTGTATCCTAAGAAATAGACATGTACAGTGCTGGCTATTCAAAATGTGACACAAGTACAAGACATATTAAAGCCAAATTTTAATCAATGTTAATTGATTTGAAATACAGCCTTCTTTGAGGTCAGGAAGACAAAAAAATCAATAATGCATGTTATCTTCACATCTGTCAGTACCCGTTAATAGATGCCACGAGACTGAATGAAAAAAGGCTTTGGATATGTTGTTGGGGAATGACAGCCCATGTTGCCTTCACATGTAGCCAAAGTTCATCTGGTATACCCACACATGCTGCTTACCAGGCTAGGTATTCTTGTATCATTGACCAAACATGTTTAATAAGTGATAGATATATGGAGAATGGGCTGGCCAGGGTAACAGTGCATTGCGGTGGGCTAAGAAGAAAGCATGAACATTGCATGCAGTGTGTGGTTGCACATTGTCCTGTTGAAATATGGCCAAAGGCAAGCCCTGAAGGTAAGGAGAACAGGCTACAAAACCTCAGAGAATTAGCTGGTAAATGTACCAATAATACATACTGGGGAGGGTGTGGAAGTGGAATCCAATACGACCCCATGCCATAACACTGAGTGCCGGACCAGTATCATGCACAAAAGTCAAGCAGCATCTCCCCATGCTGCTCGGCTCTAATACAGGCAGAATTTCTGCAGAATCTTTCTGCAGGCAGAAGCGTGATTCATTCGAAAATATGACTTTCAGATGTCATTTTCGCTATTCATTGCAACATTGTTAACGCAAATGCCTGTGGTTTGAAGGTAAGCAAAGCAATGGATGCCTAGCAAACAGTCCATTCTAATATAAATGATATAAAATTGTTCATGTATGCACTGACTGTTGTGTTACAACAGCCTGCATTCATTGTGATATGGTTGTGGATGTGATAGTGTGCTTCATCAGTTTCATGAGCACAATATGCCTGTGTTCCCATGGAATGTGCAGCGAGGCAGTTGCAGTTGTTCTTGTCCATCAGTTGTTTCCTCTTGTATTTGCATGGCTGTTGCTTGGCTACATACCACATGATGATAGATTTGGATTACCTCATAAGGTAATCCACAATCTCATTATACAATGATTTTGCCTTAGTCAAACTCAGAAATGTGCTCAAATGAGGCTCATGTTTTTCTATGAAGCATACTGATACATGCAAAGAATCTAACAACAGAATAATTCACATGATTCAAAATTGCAGTGTTTCCTCCTGTACAGATTTTAAGAACTGCAGTTGCCCAAGATGTGTGCATGCATGGAAATTATAATATTTACATATTCCATTGCTTTATACATATGATGGAAGTTTCATGCTGTTTGGATGCTTCCTTTTAATGTTGCATTTTAGATGGGCAGCAGTTTGTGTGTGGATATATATATGTATGGTTGTGTGTGTGCACTAATGTGTATGTATACATATGCTCTCCGCCTTACAAGTTACTCTAATGTTTGTGGAAAATGCAACACCATGAACCAGTTGTCGGAAATGAATAAAATTTATTCCATGTATTACTGATAGTGGTAATAATAAACATTCGAATTTACGAGACAAAAAAAAAAGAATGTCGTAGGTCAGTACTTTGTGCGTCTGTCATGCTGAGCAGTGAGAGCCTGTATGCATTGGGGCCTTGAATCACACAGGCTCTGAATGTAATTCTGGGGAATGGCATTCCATATGGTTTCGTCTTGATGCCAAAATTAAGTCTTAGTGTGTGCTCCACCAGCTCTATGAGCAAGTCACCGACCGATGAAATCCCAGACTTGCTCAGTGGGTGACATATCTGGGGAATAATTTGGCCATGGATGAAGCAAAACCTGTTGTGCAATATAGATGACTTGTGCAATCTGAGAAACATGTACGGGCATTAAAAAAATGAAAAACAGCACCCGGAGTGCGTTGAAGAGTGTAGAAGATCTCTGGCTTCCTAACTTCCCATATATAGCAATCATTGTTGAGTTTGCCTGCATTCTGCACTAGATGAGATTGATAAACATCATCCTCTGTAACGTTCGACTCATACTCTTCCGTCATTGTACTCCAGATTATAGCGGATTCATGTAAGAAAACAACTTGTTGTCACAGGGCATGCCACACACTGATAGCACGATGAAATTGGACACATCTGTGATTGAGCGACATAAGAATCTTGCATAGAGGAACTCTTATACACAGTTCGTCCTGCAGCAGGCAGCGATGACCGATGAAATCTAGACAACCTGTATCTGTGCTCCAACGTTGTGCTAGACAATACAACACATGTATCCGTGCTGCAAAGTTGTGTTAACACATGAGAGGACACTGTACAATTCATCACGGCCATGCGGATGAGGTATCTTATCCAGTGCCATTGTGCTTAACTGCCTGGATTTAACCTTGTTTAGCTCTCCTCTGTCCATTTCTTTCAAACGTGCATCACTGTTTTGACATTACGCTAAGTGCAGGCTGCGATTTCTCTGTATGAAAGTGTACACTCTCCCATACCGACGATGCAGCCTTGTTCGAATTCCATTTGTTGTTGGCGTGGCAGCTTTCACTGTTGACGAAGCATAATGACCCGTAATAAAACGTTCGCCACAAACAGAGGGCGATAAATATATTTCAATGCAACTTTACAGTCCTTTATATATATATATATATATATACGTGTAATAAGCACCTAGTTCTCATTTCATACATGCGCAATTGCTTTGTTATTTTAATTGTTTGCATGTCTTACCTCCCTTTACGTTTCATGTAAGTTTGGTTCAATTTGCGTAATTCCTTCATGATGTTCCAATTTCAAAACATTAGAGTAATGGTTTTGAATGACTGTTCATACCATGAATTTATTTGTAAAATGTTACTAGCTTTGCTCTACATATTTCCTAATAATGTTCATTAGATGAAAGCTATAAATACTATTAAACAATTAAAACTGTTAAAATGAATAAATAATGCATTTAAAATTTTAAATGCAGTGCATTAAAAGTAAAGAATTGTTAATACAGAAAAGTTTTATATATATATACAGTACGTAGATAGACCTTACCATTGTAGTATCTTCTTTTGTCCTGAATTGGTCTGTTTCTATGGATATATCATGTACCAATCATCGCTACCTTCAGATTGGACTTTTAAACAACTTAGAAAGAAGAAATTTGAACGTTTCAATATTTGGGATTTGAATTGGCTAAATTTTCGTATAGAACTGTATAACTTTATAAATCAAGTTTCCGAAGAAACGTTTGAAAATATTTCTGATTTAAATATTTATATTAAAGATCTTACTAACTCAATAGTGGATATCTGTAAGAAAAATAAAAAGATGAACAAATGTAAACTGAGCAACGCTCTGGGTAAACAGGTGCATTGGTGGTCCGGAAAACTGGCTGTTTTAAGAAGTCAAGCTCGATTGTATCGAAGAAAATTTCAGAGATGTTACAATCGTATAGAGAAAAATTTATTAAAGATTCAGTATAAGAAGAAATTAGCTGAATATAAATGAGAAATCAACATTAGTAAGAATTGTGCTTGGATACAACTATGTGACACTTTGTATATTCATCAACCTTTTGGCATTCCTTACTATATTGCTGTTAATGAGTATAAACCAACTTTACAAATTGCCTCTTTGAAATATCAAGATGGAACTTATACTGAGACAAGACAATAAATTGCCTCTTACAATATCACTTTCCTTGTGATACTACTTATGATGATCTATCGTGTCATTATCAAGTTAGATCAGATTGTAGGATATCTCCAGAGACTGTAAATGATTATGATTTTACTTTGGATGAAGTGGAATTTACTCTTAAAAAGTTAAAATAAAGGTAAAGCTCCTGGTAAAGATGGCCTGACAATGGATATTATTTTAGAAATGAATGTAATAAAAAGTTCTTTGTAGCTATTCTGAATGAATGTCTTCGGAGGGGGATTTTTCCTGAATATTGGAAAGAGGCTGATTTGGTTTTGTTTAACAAAGAAAGAAAGGATAAAGAAGATCTTTCATCTTTTCGCCCCATTGTTTACTGCCTTCCTGAGGCAAGGTGCTGGATAAACTCATAACACAATGGTTACAATATTATTTATTATCAAATAATCTTTTAAATAAAAATCAGTTTGGTTTTATGCCAGATAAAAGTACTACCCAGGCTATAGATAATTTAATTTCTGACATCCTTCGAAATAAAAGGAATGGTAAACATACTGCAATTTTATCCTTAGATGTTGAGAGTGCTTTCAACAATGTTTGGTGGCCAATTTTGTTAAAGGAATTAAAAAATAAGAAATGTTAAAGAAATATCTTCTTATTAATATGGGGATTTCTGAACGAAAGAAAAGTTTCCTTATATGATGGTAATAAGTAGCATTACAGAAATTATCAAAGGGGTTGTCCCCAAGGCTCAATATCTGGTCCTGTATTGCGGAATATTATTGCTAATATAGCTTTAAACATAACCTTAGAACAAAATGTTAGTATACAAGCTTATGCTGACGATTTTGTTTTATTGGCCACGGGAAGTGGTCGTCATACTATTGATAAAGCTTTAAGTTTCGCCACTCAAGAATTGGAGAAGTGGTTTTTCCATGTTAAACTCAAATTTGATCCAAAAAAGATCTTTCTTTTGGGTATTACTAAAACTAATACTAGATCAATACATCCTAGGTGCAAACTGTATGGACAACCAATTAGAGTTTCTAAGACAATCAAATATTTGGGCATTACGATTGATGAAAAGCTCGCTTTTATACCTCACCTAGATCAAATAAAGATCGAATGCAGCCCGTATTTTTAATAGACTTAGTAAAATGAATCTCCAAGGTAAAGTTCTTAAGAGTTTATATAAAAGAGCTATTGAGAGAAAGATCTTGTATGCATGTGGCGCATGGTGGGCTGGAATGGTCTGAATGCGTAACAAAATTTTGCAAATTCAAAGAATCGCTTTATTGGAGATTAGTAAGTGTTTTAGAACTGTTTCCACAGCAGCTCTTCAGATTTTGGCTGGGCTTCTCCGATCAATATTTTAGCAGAAAAAGAATATGCTATCTTTAAATTAAAAGCCGGTAATAAAACTGTCTATTGTTTCAGTGAGATCTTCTCAGCTAGAAATTTTGACTTTAAGAAAGGTTTAGACATTCATCCAGCTTTATTGAAATGATTGAATTGGCATAAAAGCCTCCCTGATATGACAGGTTACACGCTTTTTACAGATGGATCTAAATTAAATGGTCATGTGGGGGGGGCTGCCTTTTGTTTGTTCTCACATGAGAAACTAAGCTTACAAAGGAAATATAGACTTTCTGACAATGCCTCTGACTCTCAGGCAGAGTTAGTAACCCTGCAAGAGGCCTTAATTGGCTTATTTCTAATTCTGCGCTAGATCCTGTGGAAATCTATAGTGACTGCAAAAGCACAATTGTTTCAATTACGAATGTTTGTCCAAGTAAAAATCTAATTAAACAGATAAATATATGCTCATTTTTCTTAGCGCTTTCAGAGATATTAAACTCTTTTGGATGAAGAGTCATATTAGTACCACTAGTAGTGAGTTAGCAGATAGCTTGGCAAACGCTGCAACTGGAAATCAAATTATTGATTTTGAAGTAAAGACTTCCTTTGACAGTTTATAATCCTTGTTGAAAAAAAAAAAAGTTTGACTCTATGGCAAGCAAAGTGAAACGACCCAGATTCTAAAGGAAGATTCACATATAATTTAATCTCAACTGTAAGTGAGAGAAGATGCCTAAGTGATAAGTATCTAAACCAAGCTTTAACTAATCATTGACACTTTCCCTTTTATTATAATAGGTTTTCGATTAAAAATTGTGCCTGACCATGTGGCATGAGTAATGTCAATATTGAGCACCTGTTGTTTAGATGCTCTTCTATGAAAAATATTGTTCTAAGATTTATTCCAGATATTGCTAAATTTAGTACTCTAGAGGATCTAACTAAAAATACAGTGACTAAATTGAAATTGTCAAATTTCAAAAAATATGTATCTGTAAATGAAATGAATTTATATCTTGATTGTGTTTAATATTTCCCTGTCTGTTTTAAGAAAAACTAGGATGTTTATGGTATTCTGTTATTTTATTTATTTGTATATGTAAGTAACATATTTTTATGCATGTAAGTAACATGTGTTATATCTCACAAAGTGAGTGTAATAATGTGCTTTTGTTGGTGTAGCTGGTAAATGTTACCAGCTACACCAACAACTTAAAGTCTAGGAGCTGGTAAATCTTACCATACCTTGGATTGTTGTCTTTGATGCATGTGTGGGTGACATGAGGATGAAGCAAGTAGATCTTTATTTGGGTGGAAGTGAGTCAGTATCTGAATCATCATCTGATGATTTATCGACAAGTGAAGGAAGCATTTGTGATGAGGTGGTTGTATGAGAAATGGAAGGAATTGGCATGTTAGATTGGCCAAGAATGTCTATTCCTGAAGTGTTTTTCTTAGGAAAAGAAATGTGTAAATTTGTCTGAAGAAGTTTTTTCTTTTGTTATGAAAGACAATAGTGTTATATAGCATTGTGCTCAACAGACCATTCCATTTCTTTATTTTCTTTTTGACTCCGAAGAAATTTTATTAAAATTAATAATAAATTTTATTAATATTAATATTTAAATTCTTGAGAGCAGCTTTGTTCATATCTGGGAAAGCTCATAAAGTAGGAAGCATTTCAGTATGTATGTATGTATGTAAGATAAAAAATATGTAAATCAAAGCAATAGACTCTTAATTTCCCCTCTCTATTCTAAAAATAGTAGTAACTTTTTTGAAACTGTGTCATACTTGGAAACTAAATCCACATTATGCCATCTTAATCTTTTGCATTGCATATAGTTCTTAGCCAATAAGATTAATGAATGCTCTTCATTATATATCTACATTCTACATTTCTATAGGCCATCAATATTTATATGTATGTGTGCAATCAATTTTTCTATATATTGCTAAGTCTTGTTTTTATTATTATTATATAGATATGTATAGCTTATCTTAAAATTTTTTATTTATAGTCCATTATGGAGCTCATGAATGCCTTAGAGTTGCGGAAGTATGAAGCAATACAGTTCACATTTAAGCAAGTATCTAAATATTTTAGTGAAGTTTTTAAGAAGTTAGTTCCACAGGGTCATGCAACGTTAGTAATGAAGACAGAAAATGATGAAACTGGCTCTACAGTATGTGTGCCTTTCCATTTTGTTTTGTTATGTTTCTAATATAATATACACTATATGGGTATCTAAACATGAATTTTTTTTTCCCCTAGGGTGCTAAAGCTCAGTCTGTCGAACAGTTTATAGGTGTAGGAATCAGAGTAAGAAACATTATATATATTTTAAATTATGATTATTTAAATAATTGCGATTGCTCTTTAAGTCTGTAAGTACGATTGTCTGATGAGACTGCTCTGGTTACAATAATCAAAACAGTCTTTTTCAGTATCTTTAACTGTATGATACCCTAGCCTTGATTTTCTCTAAATTCTGTTCCAGACTGATCTGATACCAATTATTATCCTCCAGGTCATTTTTTTCCTCAAGTCTCAATTTAGGGATTAATTTTCAGTGTTTATAAAGGAAGTAAAGTAGTAGCATTGTTAGATTAATATACCATAATATAGAAATTTAAAAACAGTTTATTAATTTTAAATGCTTAAAGTAGTTTAATGCTGAAGATATTTTAAAAAGGTGTTTTTAAGCTGCAAGAAACTGAGATTTGATAATTCACAGAAAATGCTTATTTTCTCATGTGCATTTTATTTTTTATATAGAGACTGTTAAAAGGTACGCCGCATTTTAGATGCTGCAGAAATCTGCTATTGAGAATCATTTGCATAGCTCCCAACTCTACTGGTTTTTCGTCACATCTCCCAGCTTCTCATTAGGTCACAAAATCTTCTGGTTTTTAATTTTTGATGTTTACTAGGAAACCCAGTAATAAAGGGATTTTATTGAATTAATAAAATTTGAATTGTCTCAATTCCATTCCATCACCCTCAGTGACTTTTAGCATAATTTTTTTTATTAAATTTTATTTAACTCCTGTCCATGCTTTAACAAGTCTGACTCGTGATGAAGATTTTGTCCCAAACATAACCATCATGAGCCAGGCCAAGGCATAAACATAATAAGCCAGGCTCCTGAACATTAACATCGTAATTTCACGATCGTAATTGAATGTTAGTTCCTATCAGTGCAATGGAAGAGTTAGTCACGATTTTCATAATTGCTGTTACAAAGCAGTTAGTAAAATTTAATAAACCCCTGCAAAATGCAAAAGATTTAAGTGAAAGCAGTTTTTTTTTGAAGTGTTGTTTATTTACGAAATATAGTTTTGAAACTGTTATTTATTACAAAACGTAATATATTTATAATATCTACGAATTGCAGAAGGATTAAAGTTTACTTCCATACCAACAGTATCACGCAAAACTGACTATAACATGGGCATTTACATTTCGGCTCATATTGTGACTGTTCTCAAGCATCAGTCTGGCTTGTTTATCACACATTGGCCCATAACACTGGGCCCAAGTTTCATCAAGGTAAATTGCACGGGAAGGGATTAATCTGAATTGTTTTAATCTAGACATTTGTGGGACTTTTTATGAAAATTTAACCATTGTTTGATCAGATAGTATTTGTATTTAATTTTGCTTTACGTCAATAAATTGTGCATTATTATGTTCATGCAGATATAATATATACATTAATTATTAATTTTATTTTTGTCATATTTGAAAGTACTTTGATAAGTAAAAGCTTATCTACCTTACTCAGGATTTTCTCAGCATAAAAGTGTAAGAAAACTTCAAAATGAGATTAGCTGAAAAACATAAAATTTAAAATACCTAATTAAATATTATTTTTTATTAGAATAATATTATAAATACTTCATTAACCTGAATTATGCATTATAAAATGAATGCATGATTAAATTTAAGTCAGTTTGGAGTTCTTTTGAAATAGTTCTTGCATGGTGTGGAGACCTGGAAACATGGCAGTTTTCATGTTAAAAACCTGTCAGCTTGTAATAATTCAAGCTGTCACCTAAGAAATACTTTTACTGTATGGTTGTGACAGATCCACCTTGAAGTTATTTAGAATTAGGAACACTAACAATTATACTCGAAAACTAATTATTTAATTGGGAGCAGTTTGGGTGTTATGTGGGATTAGCACAGGAAGAAGTCATCATTTTGTTTCATTTTATGGCATAAAAACAGTAGCTTTAATTTTATACTAATTTTTGAAGTCCGTATCTGCTTCTTACACTTATCTCATGGCAGTTATTAAGCACAAATATGCATGTCTGCTTCTGACTGTTGTATTTACTTTGTAGGTAAGATGGTATATAATCCGTGCAGCAGTCCTTTTTTGTATATTCTTGTTGGTTTTACATCATTTTATAGTAATAGGAAATCCAGGAAGAAATAAGGTGAAAGATTTTAACAGTTCAAAAAATAATAAAATGCTACTAAAATAATGTTTAATCTTCTGACGCCTTGCATCCACATTGAAGTAGGTGTACGCTCTGGACGACTATCCTTCGTAAACAAGGATCTGCTGAAAATCTATGTTATACAGTTATAAAACCTTAGACAGGTTAAATTTTCAAAAAAAAAAAAAAAAAAAAAAAAAAATGTATGCTTATTTATGTGCTAATGCTGCTGGGCCTTTTTTAAAAATAATTTGGCTAAATGCCAATGTACTAATATAATAAAAACTAACCCTAAAAACTGAATCCTTCTATTTTAGTTTTTACTTAAAATTCAAGTTCGTTTATCAAGTTTCAATTTAAAAAAAGAGAGAGAGAGAGAGATTTGTAACTTTTGTAAGTAATCTTATATTATCCGTTTGCCCCCCCCTCCAAACAAATGAAACTGGCAAAAAAATTCGCAAAAGAACACAAATTTGGTGCAAAGATTGCAAAGTAGGACTTTGCCTCAAGCCTTCTTTCGAAGCTTATCATACTAAATTTCATTTCTAATAATTGTTTTTGTAAGTATTTTCCATATTTTATTTAGTATATGTTTTACCTTTGTATTTCATAAAATAAATCATAGTTTAACCAAGATTCATTTTCAAAATTTTGCTTTATATGATTATTTTTCATTTTCAGTTTTCCAACAAGCTTTTTTTCTGATCTAATTCTATACTAAGGGGGGAGGGGAGTTACGAAAATTTTGTGTGTATTTTAACTCTAAAATGTATGTAGATTCAAAATATGTAATAAAAAATAGGCAATTATTGCCAATTTTTTTACATTGCTAACATTATGAGAGAGTTAATTCAGTGAGAGAATTAAATCAGCCAGCATTGCAAAGGGGTGAAATTGGTTACCAAACAAGAATAAGACATTAGAGCATGCACTCACAAAGTCTTATTTGCATGCGTCTCTACTGCCAAAAATGAAAGTTCATGCACCCTCTTTCTCCAATAACAACATTACCTCCTTATAAGGGTAGAAAGAACAAAAAAACTCAATGAGATGAATGAGCTTGCATATTTTTGATTTTATCATTTGGAAAATTTTAAATTCTTGGTTGAATAGGAGAAAGTGCACATCGTAAATCACTCTCAATGTTGAATTTGCTTCTTTACTTCTTTTTTGTTGCTACAACTGTTGAAAACGCCTTTTCACACAAATAAGTGCTTGAAAACATTAAATATATTTGCAGTACTTGCTCTGCTGGGATAAAGGGGATATTTTATCCGAAATAATCGCTGAGCCATCTTTTAAAAAGAACAGAAAAGATGGCTCAGCGAACAGTTTGGAACAGAAAAAAGAACAGTTTGGCTATAGAATCATGTTTAATTTCCAAACCTTGCTTTTGTAATGTCTTTGGCAGCACATTAGTGTCAACATGAAAAGGATCCATTATGACTCTTTAAATGGTATTATCGCACAAATTAAGGAAGGAAGGTTTAAATTAATCAGTTAGGTACTGCAAATGATTTGATATTTCATTCTTAATATCATTATCCATAAAAGAAACCTCTTTTAAGATATGCTTCTTCCAGGATTATAGATAGTTTGGGAAAGCAGAAATAATTGCAGGCTTAAATTTTATGTTCTCAGGTTTACCACTTATCAGTGTACACTGTGTTACCATTCCAATGATAAATTATATTTGAATCTCCACATTGTAATTTCAAGTTCAGTGAGTTCAACGAATTGAAAGTATCTGATAAATAAGCCAGCACAACTTGAAACCTTGGCTTTTGGAATTCCATATACAATTCATTCTGTTGGATTTTGAATTTTCGAAAACTGAATCACTTCATCTCAGAGTTGAAATAATTTTGTTAACGTATTTCCTTTTGACAGTTTCCGTATGAAATAACAGTATTTTATGTTTTCATCTGAAATCTTCACAAAAAAGTGAATTATTTAAACCCGTTCTTTTTATCATGATTAACAATTTTGGTACATAATTTTAAGACATCGTTTAGTTCATTTGGAAGTATCTAAGCAGCAAAGGTTTGACCGTGTATAACACAGTAAGTAGCAGTAACATTGAGAAATTATCCTCTGACTGCCTGTACAAATCCTTAGTGAGATCCAAACATTGACGGAGCGCTGTCTGTGCATACATCTAATAGTTTTTTCCATGGCAGTTCATATTTGCAAAAGAATTTAGAGATTGCTGTTATTATATGAGTTGCTTTTGAAGTCATGGTTAATTCTGTAGAAATCAGCATCTCATCATTAATTGTTACATTTTGTATGTATCGAATGAAGACCATTAGTTAACAACATTTTGCAATGTCTCTATGTTCTTGTCTAACTGTATTGGGAAAAAAAAAAAAAATGTGATTCTTTCATGATCTGCACTAACTTATTTTTTTATGTCTTCAACCATATCATATATGTGATGCTTCACTGTGTTCTAAGAACGGGGTATTTATAAAAGTTTTTATTTACTTTCTAGTCCAGGAACCATATCAAGTGACCTTCAAATACATTTTCAGATGACTGAGCAAAACATCCAGTATTTATCCAATTTCATATGTTTCAAGCTTGCACATTTTGCAGCAAAAATCCTTCAGCTTGTCTCATAATGCACTATGTTTTGTTGGCAAATGTTTCTGTAGATGGTATCATGACATTATTGCTGAATACTTCATAACAAATAACACATTGCAGCTTCTCGATACTATTTTTTCTTAGTACACAGAAAACTTATTAATTTTCTCCCATAGTATATTTTCACATCAAAAGAACACGTAACTGCACTGCTTATGTGATCACTACTAAACTAAATGCAGGCCCCACTAAGACTCGAGTGCAGCCCGGCATGGTGGTGCGGTGTGTGCAGATGGCGGAGTATCATTAGCCCAGCCTGCAGCCCTCTTCAGCTTCTTCTTCTAGGGGCATGCTCCCCACTTAAAAAATCTGATGTGTACACCATGTGACTTCCTTGTACGGAATATTAAATTATACACATTTTTTCCTGCATTTCATTTAAACTTATATCCTTGAATTTCATTAGAGAGATATTTCTCATTCAATTCATTCAATTAATTCAGTTCTCACTTCACGACAAGGCAAAAGTACATAAAACCTCAAAATATCTTTATTAAAAATTGAAAAATATAAAACAAATACAGTTAAAACAATTTAAAGAACAATTTTTGCAATGAAAATAAGAGTTTGTATGCAAAAACAATCAATTTGGTCAGCGGGCAAGAATCCAGATTTTTCGGTGCACAAAACTGAAAGTTTAGTTTTGGGCTTACTCGACAAAAAGATACTAAAGATGTAGAAACTGGCTTAATTTGTTGCGGATGCTATGCTAATTATATGTATGGGATAATTTAATAACTTAAATGATAATTGCAGAATGGATTAGGCATGATTTAATTTGCAATAATAAAAGAAGACATTATCTTTGTTGTTGAGAAACTTAGTTTTTCTAGATTGACAACAAATCCACTCTTCTTCCAAGTTTCAAATGTAAACAAATATGCTATTGTAAAAAAAAAAAAAAAAAAAAAAAAAAAAACGCTTAGCTGCACTGAAACAACTTTTAAATTGTGGATAATTGTACAACTATCGCATTCAGGTTTACTAAAGGCATAAAAACCTTAACGGGAGGAGAAGAACCACATAATCTAATCATTTTTAAAGCAAATGCACAATTTACCAACATAAAACAATAAAAAAAACTGAGCTCACGGAGCCGAGTATCAGAGTGGGTTTATACACTGCTCGACATTGAAAATGCAACACCAAGAAGGAGTGGTCAGAAAGTGATGAAATTTGGAAAAAAGACAGAGACAGCAAGCAGCAATAAGTGATCTTAATTTCAAAATGATATTCAGAATACAGAGCGAGAATGGCGTCGGCTCGGATGTAGGTCCACCACAGACAGCGGTGCACGAAGAAACGCGTCTAGGCATAGAGTCAATAAGAGTGCAGATGGTGTCCTCAGGGATGGCTCTCCATTCCCTTTCAACCATTTGCCACAGTTCGTCTTCTGAGCAAGGCAGGGGCAGAGTCTGCAAACGTCATCCAATCACATCCCACACGTTTGATTGGTGACAGGTTAGGAGAGTATGGTGACCAGGGTAGCATCTGTATACCTTGCAGAGCATGTTGGCAGATGTGAGCATTGTGTGGTCGGGCGTTATCCTGCACCTTAGGCAGCCCCTGAAGGTAGGGGATTGCCACCGGCCGCAGTACATTATCCAAGTATCGTTGGGCCGTCATATTGCCCTGAATGCGAACTAGAGGTGACCTGGAATCATAGGCAATAGCTCCCCAAACCATTATGCCATGTTGTTGCGCAGTGGGGCATTCCACAGTTACTGCCAGATTAAATCTGTCTCCATTACGACGCCACACACGTATGTGGCGACTGTCACTGGATAAACAGAAGCGTGACTCATCTGAGAATATGACATTTCGCCATTCTGTCATATACATCACTCCAGTCCGCCACCATTCTAAATGTTGACGTCTATGCTGTGGGGTCAATGGCAGTCTTCTTAACGGACGCCGCGAGTGCAGGCCACGTTCAACCAATCAACGGGAAATGGTTCTGGTCGACACGAGAACATCCAGGGTATCTTGTACATGCTGCAGAATCGCAGTACAAGTGACTTGCGGGGCTGCCACAGCTTGGCGGATGTGCTGATCCACGTGTGCTGACGTCGCTCCTTCATGTGTGCTGACAGGCTGCACCTGCGCCTCTCCTTCTTCCCACATTTCCTTGTTCCAACCATATTCGCCATAGCCGATGCACCGTGCTCGCATCCGTGTGGGTATCAGGTGCGATTTGACATAAGGACCAACCCGCCCTTCTCAGTCCCATCACCATACCCTTCGTAAAATCGTCTATCTGTTGGAAGTGTCTTTGTTGATGGCGGCCTGGCATTCTCTCCTATTACACGTATCCTCTGGGACAAAAACCAACTTTTTTCGATAATTCGTCTGGCATAAATAATAACACAAATATTGCCGATTCTGCACGTTCCTTGCCTTATATCTTACTTCACGTGTGTCGGAGAGCTGCGCATTTCACGTGACGGCCGTCTACTCTAAAATTTGCATAAATTTCTGACCACTCCTTCTTGGTGTTGCATTTTTAGTGTCGAGCAGTGTATGTATATGTATATATTTATATACTTTTGGTGCGGCTGATTGCCACCAAAAACGGGAGGTGCACAACGCACAACTACATGCTATAGCAGATTTATATACAAAATTTCAATGTTCTAGGGCTACTCATTTTTTAGTTATGCGAGTTATGTACGTTTGTACAGACACCATGAAAAAAAATCTCTTCTGAATCTATTTTAAATCAGTTTAATTCGTTAGGAGAAAAAGAGTCCTTTATTCTGTCTTTGCATACACATGTCACGCAAAAACGTTGTTAAATTACATTCAATAACGGTCAAAATGGGTATTTTAGTTTTAAAAACTGCTGTTCATCTGGATCGCAGAAAAACATTTACGTACAATATCCTGCAGTGCTTCATTTATGTACGATATATATTTCTCATACTGCATTTAGTATATTTTAGTATTAAACAGTTTTATAATAAAAGCAGTAGAATTTTTTTATAAGAATGGGTGACTTATTGTCTCTTTATTTTATATTGGAAAAGTTTGGTGCACAACCAAGGATATGGATTGGATTAATGACATATTCTGAGGTACCACTGTTATTTCTTTTTAAACAGCCAGTCTGCTTTTGGATGGTTTGTAATTCTCTTCATAAGATAAATAAGATAAACTTTTATAATATTAAGCCATATTATAGTTATGGTATTTTGTAAACATATAAAATTGTTGAATTAGTCATACTTAATTTGGTAACTAGTTCATTACATTTGGTGAGGGAAATTAAAGTTTGAATTTCTCTGAAAACTCTGGGGATGTCTAGTGTTACTTTTCCAATAGCATACAAATTTAAATAGGGAGGTTTTGAATTTAAATTCATACGTAACTACAATAATATGATATTAATTAGATGCATATTATTTTAATAGCTGTAAAACTGGTAAAGAAATGTAATTGTAACTTCCCTGACATTGCCCAGTTTAGCGTTTTTGCTGAAACTCAGTTTAGTCTTTTCTACATGTGTTATAGACAAATTGACAAGTGTATTACATTGTGGTGGGATGTGTGAAATCTTTTAATTTGGTTATATTCCAAGAATAAAATCACTAAAATATCAAATTACTGTGTTTCTGATATAAGGATTTAAAAGTTTATTGCAAATAAAAATTGATACAGTTTACATCTAAATTATAATTCTTTTATTTTATTTTGCATAAAGCTGTTTGTATGTTTTGATGTTTTTTAGTATTTGATCTGTTTGATCTGAAAGCTAACTGAAAGTTACTTTTTAATTTTCTATGTTAAGAACTAAAATTTGGGTTTTATGTGCTTTGAATATTGTATAGTCTAAGACGTTATAATTTATTAAGTATGTTTTTATTGATAGGTTTCTTTCACGGGCAAAGCTGGTGAAATGAAAGAAATGCAGCAACTATCTGGAGGTCAGAAATCACTGGTTGCTCTTGCTTTAATATTTGCAATTCAAAAATGTGATCCTGCGCCATTTTATCTCTTTGATGAAATTGATCAAGCTCTTGATTCACAGCATCGAAAAGCTGTTTCAGGTAGAATATATATGTATTTTAATACTATGTGAATTCTTGTATAATTTTTATCTGAATTAAGTAGCATAAATTTTATCTGAAATTAATTCTTGTTCCTATTCTGATTCTTATTACTATTTTAGTTTTAATACAGGGTTTGTACGGTCTTTGAAAGTCCTTAGGTTTTTTGGAATCGATTTTTAGCCCTTAAAGTCCTTAATTTCAGCCAAAATCGGCACAAAGTCCTTAATTTTAATCATCTGAAATTTCTGTCTCTTTTTACGACTGCCATTTTGAGTGTGAATTAGCATTTTGGAGGAATATTTTTCACGATTCACTGACATATATATGGTTATCTTGAATGTGTTCATGTGTTATAATTTGTTCTTATTTCTAATACTCGAGTTTCTAAGCGAGAAATGAAACATAAGCATTTCAGAATTCTTTTTTTCTAATGAAAAGCTTTTACAGGGTTCGTACGGTCCTTAAGAGTCCTTAGGTTTTTTGAAATCGATTTTTGGTTCTTAAAATCCTTAATTTCGGCCAAAATCAGCAGAAGGTCCTTAATTTTAATCATCTGAAATTTCTGTCTGTTTTTAAGACTGCCATTTTGAGTGTGAATTAGTATTTTGGAGGTATTAGTATTTTGAATTAGTATTTTGGCGATTCATTGACATATATGGTTATCTTTTGAATTAGTACCCTACATCCAGCCGGTTTTAAATTATTGTAATGAAGTTCTGGTCTCTGCCTGAGATAGAGTTTTGGGAATGCTTGATGTTTTCCAAAACCAAGCTTTGCGATTGATCACTGGAGGTGTTAAAACTGCTCCCGTATTTGCTATGTATTTGCTTTGTGACATACAGCCAATGACTAACTTGGTGCGGAGGAATGCAACTATTCTTTATAATAGACTTATTAGACTCCCAAATATTTCTTTTTGGCATGAATACGATTTTAACAGAGCATGCAGTCTAAAGACTCAGAGGGGTTTCATTCAATGCATCCGGGAGAATACTAAATATAATGCCATTAACGACAACGCCTATGAATTGTTATTTCATTTAAATCCACTGGAGTTTGTGGTTCTCGATGTCAGATTAGACTTGACCTTGAATGTGAGGAAAAGCGACCTATGCCCAACTGCTCTTCGTGCCATCCCTTTGGAAACCATTAATACTCGTTATCCTCCAAGTGAGTGGCTTCATGTTTATACTGATGGTTCCCTTTTGGATTTCACCCAGAGTGTTGGTGCTGGTGTCTTCTGTGATCTGTTTTCCTTTTACCTACATGTGGGCTCCCATACAACCCACTTTGATGGTGAAGTCGAGGCCATCTATTTAGCCCTTAAACAGCTTTCTGCCCGTCTCTGTTCTCTTGATAAAGCTGTAATTTTATCAAACTCAAGTTCTGCTCTTCAGGCCATAGCGAATAACTTAGGAAAACAAAGTGCTCGTGTCCAGAGCTGCAGGGAGAAGTTGAGCAGAGTTCAAGCAAGGGTTGCTTTCCAGTGGGTGCCATCACATTGTGGCCTTTGGGGGAACGAGATGGCTGACCTTTTGACAAAAAAAGGTACGGATTTCTTCAGAGGTCTTCCAGAGACCTACCTCTTCATTCTGCTAAACTTGAAATTAATAGGATTTATAAAAAATCTTTTTGTAATGCTAATGATAGTGTTTCTGAAAATAAATCATGGAGGGTGCTTTTGGAAGCTGACGGTGTCTCGGACTGTCCTCATGCTACTGCTGTGGCTGAGTTTAGACTGTTGACTGGTCATGACTGCCTTGGTGCTCATTTATTTCATTTTAACCTGACTTCCTCTCCTTTATGTGCTTTGTGTGATTCTGGACAAATCATGGATGCTGCTCATCTGGACATGTGCTCTGCACTTAAGAGTTTAAATTGTATTGTAAAAAAGTATTGGAGAGCTCGTTGTTTAATGACCTGATGGTCTATGGCCTGGCATTTGATAAATAAATAAATCTTTTTAATGGGTTATAATTTGTTCCTATTTCTATATAAATGATGGGATACTGGAGTTTCTAAGCAAGAAGTGACAAAAGCATTTCGAAATTCATTTTTTTTTTAATGACGAACTCTTAAACAACTTTTCGCTTTTGGTGATGTGAATTCTTTTATTTAACGGTTCTAAATTTGGTGACTTATCAACATTTTGTCGATTTTAAGATCAGTTTTTATAGAAAATTTTTAATCTCGAGGTCTGAGACTTTTTC
>KK117242.1:176482-194074 GCA_000611955.2 Stegodyphus mimosarum
AATTATCCAGCATCAGATAATGTTGTCTGTACTTGTTTATAAATATCTGTATCTTGTACAGTTCCATCTATTTTTGGGGGGATGCTATCACATCCGCAGACATCTATCAACGCGACTGTTTCGCTGACAGTCCAGCGAGCAGTCGATTGCACGCCAGCTATGTTGCTTACTAAAATTAAGTGAACCGCGCAATCTCTCAGTGCAGTATCGGAAATCTCCCCATTTGCCCTGCCCCTGAGAGGTAGGAAAATTCGGTCAGGTTCCTCCTCCATTCCGGGAAGCACTTAATGCTTCTTCGCCATGTGAATGGGACACGTTGGAAGAACCAGTTTTCGCCACTGGTCCAATCTGCTCTTGTGAACGGGGCTTATCTATCAAAATGAGGAAGCTGATACTTAAGTTTTATGCTGAGTTAAGATTAAGAATTGATAGCTTATGATATATAAAGAAAGAGAATCAATTTCATATGCCCTTCAACTGTATCTGCTATTTTGAATGTATTCATGAACCAATTTGTTTGTGTGGGGGGGGACTTTTGTAGGAATTTTCTTTTGTTTACATTTGGCAGCTGAAAAAGTTGGACTAAATGCATAGCATTTTAAAACTTCCTTAAAAATGACAATTATGGTACAGTTAGCTGCAGAAAAAAAGAAATTTCATGTAGAAAGGAAGCATATTCAAATAAATTAGCTGCCAATGTTACACGCCATGTTTTGCAATGTGTGATTTTCATGACCGGTGTGCCTTTTTGTCTTTTTTAACAATTTTACTGAATGTGTAAATACAGTTTTGCCATAATTTCTGGAAGCCAATCAGAATTGAAGAGGATGCAATTTGCTGCAGAGGTAGATGGAAGTATGCAAGTATGTTAGGTAACAGCCAATCGAGCTTTCATGTCAAATATGCAAAAAAGGCAGTCTGATAAGAAGCCAGATTTATGAAGGGTTACAGAAGTTGATTGTAAGTGCTGATAGAAGGTGTTTAAAACTTTCGTACAATTTGTTTTCACGACATACGTGTTTCTATGACTTCCAGAAGACGAATGGAAGATTCAGAGCCCTGGCGTTCTGTGGGGCGCATTGAAGCAGGACAGTCGATCACAGATGTTGCTCTTTTCTTCTGCGTTCATCCATTTGTACTTTCACGTTTATGGAAACAATTCCAAACCACACAGACAGTTGTCCGAAGGCCCGTAGCCGGTCGCTCAAGGATTGCAATCCCCGCGGAAGATCGATATATTGCTATTGTAGCCAAGCGGAATCGCAGAGCGACCTCCACACGTGTGACATCTATGGTTACAGCGTCCATTGGTAAGGCGATATCTGCAGCTACTGTACGCCCGGGTACCTCATGTTCGTGTTTCTCTATCTGTCCAATCAAGAGGGGCACGATTTCTGTGGTGCCGGGAACATGTCAATTGGAATGTGTCTGACTGGGTCAATGTCATGTTTACTGATGAGTCAAGATTTGCTCTGGAGCCAGATGACAAGCCTATAAGGATATGGCATGAACAACGAATACGCAATCAGTCCCAAAACATCACCGAACATCCCGCTTTCTGAGGCAGAAGCATTATGGTGTAGGCAGGGATTTCATTAGGATACCGCACCGACCTGCACATCTATAAACGGGGTTCTTTGACAGCTGTCCGGTATCGAGATGAAGTCCTAGAACCCGTTGTGAGATTGTACGCTGTAGCAGTTGGCCCTAGTTTTGTTTTAATGGGCGATAACGCACATCCCCAAAGAGCTGACATTGTCGATGACTACCTGCAGAGTGAAGGGATTGCGCGTATGGCGTGGCCAGCATATTCTCCCAACCTTAATCCCATTGACAATCTTTGGGATGCTCTCGGCTGTACTGTATCTTCATGTTTCCCACCTCCAGCCACTCTTATTGAGCTGGAAGCTGCTCTACAAGAAGAATGGCGATTGCTTAATTCTGCAGTGGTTGACCTCCTAATTGAAAGCATGGTCACAAGAAGTAAACTTTGTAGACAGATGAGGGGGGATCACATAACCTACTAATGTCCTTTTTTCCCTTTTATGCTGTTTATTTTCACTTTATACGTAATTCTGTTTAAGTCTTCAGTATGTCATTATCTAATAACTTACAAAAATTTAATATTGTTTTCATTTCTGTATATAATTATTGATTTTGTTTTATGTATAAATATATATGGTACTTTCCTGCCGAATTTTGTGTCAATCAAAGCAGTATTTGTTGAATTTTTTGCATTTTACATCTTGATGCTTAACTTTTAGAACTGAGTGTATTTTTGCTTTGGAAAACTAGAAATAAACTAAACTGATAGGTTGTATGAAATTATGTCAATTAATGAAATTTAATGATGGTATACATTGTTTGTACAAAAGAATCTAATTTTTCTCTCTATATTCTGTATATCATTTTGTTGATATTTATGTACTCATTTCGTACAGTTTGATATTTATGATATTAAAATCTTTATACAGATATGATTCATGAACTCTGCCAAGATGCCCAATTTATCACTACTACTTTCCGGCCAGAGCTTTTAGAGAAAGCAGACAAATTTTACGGTGTGAAATTTAGGAATAAGGTATGTTTTATGTATTTATACATATATCATATTTCCCCAAAAATAAGAGCTAATAAAAAATACGTCCTAGCATGATTTTTAGGGTATTCCTAATACAGAGGTTGTTTACATATTTTTTAGATGATTTTCATTGTAATTACAGAAATATTTTACCTAAGATTTTTATGCTTTAAAAGTTCTGTTTGATAACCCTTATTCTTCACATCTTTATACACCGTAATTTCCAAGACACCCATTGCACTTGAACAGCCTTCAAAAATCTAAGGAGGTTGTAAGGCCAATGTTTGTACAACCCTCTTTAGTCCAAAAGTGTGAAAATACGTTGGAGACTCCTGATTTCTGATCACACTCCCGCCAACCCGATTTTTAGCATATTTCTCCCTACTTTCTCTTATTCTTAAAATTTCTTATGATTTTTATGTATCTTAATACTTTGCTATTTGCCCCCCCCCAAGAAAAAAGTGATTTTTGGCATCTGAAAGCGTGTCCCCCCCTCTAGATGCATATAAAATAAACTGAAGTCCTTTCATCACTGAGATTTGGCGCGTTTCTACTTTGTGTATGGGAATCCGAAATGCATGTCCACAAAATATAAGGCTCTCCCAAAATAAAAAGAAATCGCTTGACATGGGACACATTTTCCGATTATTGTAATTTTATCTTACGAAGAACAAGTATTTATATTTTTGTCTTCGGACATTGAAAAAGCTTTTTCCTTTTTTGTGCATTCTATTTAGCCATCATACGATGTTCTTAACAAAATTCCATAGTTAGAATTACATTAATTCATGTTTTGCAATCAATGATTAGTGATCTGGTTAATAAGTATTTAATGATTAAGGAAACTGATTAGAGTATTTTTCTATTATTAGAAGGTACAAGTAATAAAACTGACAGGCACCTTGCTTCCAAATAACCAAGTGCAGATGCAACACACATGCGTATTCAGGGGGGGGGGAATGGATGTGGTTGCGACAAATTAGAATCTTTAATATTGAAAACGTATAGTTAACAATGGGTGTTAAGCACTTAATTATAAAGGATAATAAATTTTGGTATTAAGATAACATGAATGCAAAAAGAAAGAGTTATTTCATCAAATACAAAAAAGTAATTGTGGAAGAATTCAGGGATAAAAATCTTACAGCTTTCTGCAAAGAAATGAAATTGGATATGCAAATGGTGTGAAAATGGTGATGAGAGTTCTGTAACCTTAGTCAATGAAGGAAAGGCCAAGAGCTGTAAGTGTGCATCAGGTCACAGTCATTATTTCCTGAATTGGAGCACATCATTTGTGAATGGATTGTTGACAGAAGAGCAAAGTGTTTGGTTGTTCAAATGGCTGATATTCAAGCATCTGCTTGAAATGAGTCCGGCTAGACATATCACAGACAAATTCAAGCATTAGAATGCTGGGTGGATAGCTTACTCAGAGTTCCCAACTCTCCCGATTTCCAACCGTCCTTCCACCAACTTGATTCATATTTCTCCCGAATTCCTCTTATTCTGAAAATTTTTCACAGTTTTTATTTAGCTAGGCTTAATATTTCGATATTTGGACCCCCAAAAAAGTGATTTTGGGTGTCTGAAAGGACCTGCTCTAGCCTCTAGTCTGCATAGAAAACCAAAGTAGTTTCGTTAGTGAGACATTATAGCGAGCTTTTGCTTTGAGACTGAGAGCATGTGTCTGAAAATGTTGCGTTCCATTTCTCCAATGAACATCGAGTGCCACTGCGTGTCATATGGCTTATATTAACAACTGAGCACAAAGCAAGAGTGATGTTGTTATTTAGTTCATCCTGTTGCTAAGCTGTGTGAGTGCACGTGCTTTTGAGAAATAGTTTAAGAAATTGCAATGTTTTGTTTTAGTTATGTCTGCGAAAAAGGTAAAATACTTGGGAACTTTTCAAAAATCGTACACAGATGACTTTCCTTATATTATTTATTGAATGAAATTCCTCTGCATTTGTGATGTGTACTGTCTGTCATTGCAATTTTTCGATTTCACACGGTGGAAGGGCCAGTGTTCTCAAACATGTGCATACACAAAAACACAAGGACAGTGCGGGTTATATTGAAAAAGAAACAAAAAATTATTTTTTTTCCTGTGGAAACAAAGGATCAAAAAGTTAATGCAAAATGTACTGTTTGCATTTAAGAATTAGTAACTGAACTTTCAGATGTTAATTAGGAACTATTTAAATTCATTATTAAAAAATATATTTTTATTATTTAAAAATCTTTGTCATTAAGAAAAATCTCTTGATTTCTTAAAAAAATTCTCTTGATTTTTGAGTGTCGTAAGTTGGCAAGTATGCTTACTCCATCGATATAAACTGTCTTTAAAAAGATTGACAACAGTGTTTAAATTGGAAGCTGCTGAAATGATTAAATGTGCACTTGTATTCAAGTGTTTCATTGATGGCATTTGACTTCCCCATGTACCAACTCTTGAACATGATTGCTGTAGATGAGACTGCAGTGTTTATGGATCAAGGGTCTCAAACTACCATTGATCAGAGAGATGCCTCTGCAATATACATTCCTTCCACGAAAGTGCACGCATTACTTAGATCTTGGTAGTTTGTCTCAATGGAAAGTAATCCCCTTATAATCACCTCTGAGGGCAAGAAAAAGGAAAATTGAATGTCTTTCAGGTATTTATCTGAGACCAAGAAATCTGACTGGCAGTATCTTGAGACTAAGAAAGCTTCATGCACACAAGCAGCAGTAAGAAAGTGGGCTGATTTATTTCTACCACTTGTTTTGCGAGGTGGCCAAAGAGGTATGCTAGTGTGGGATTCTGGAAGCACTCACCCTTTTGAAACCATGAAGAACTGATCAAATAATGATTTTCTCAGGAATGACTGCATGTCTTCAAACTCTAGATATTGTAATAAGCAAGCCATTTAAAGATCATTTGTGCACGGAGATCAGTGACTACATTGGAAGTAGACAGGAGATAAATCAGCGAGGAAACTTTGTGAAACCTAAGCTATAAGAAGTCATTAGTTGGGTGAAAAATGCTTGGGATAAAATAATGGATAGCAGTGTTGCCAGTGTCTTAGAAGCAGGCTGCATGGACAAGATGAGCTCTGTTGATCAACATAAGATGCTAGTGCCAATCAATGGTCTTAAAGGAAATGAAGTCTAAAAAAATTCAGGCTGGAATTCTTAATTTGGAGCGTTATGACAATATTCCAGAAAAAAAGACAACATGCCTGTATTCGAATAAATGATGTGTTCATTTTTCAATATTTCTTGAAACTCGGGAAATGTGTTTCTTGAACACGAAGCATGAAAAGTAAGACTTCCTTGAAAATAAGTCCTAGCTTGCCTTTTACAGCAAAAATTAATATAAGAGTGAGTCTTATTATTTTGGGGCAAACATAGTGTTACGAATTTCACATTTATTTGGCTATTTATTTAGAATTGTAATTAAAATTCCTTTTTATTTTGCCGTGCAACACAGATGATTTTTGAAGAGAAAGCTATGTCGAAAAAAAAAAAGAAAAGAAAAATAAAAGAGTGCTTGCATTTAATGTTTAATAAATAAATATCTCATAATTACTGTTGCCATCCAGAAAAATCTAGAAAAATTGAGATTGTTCTACTGGCAATTAAAAAGCTTATAAAAGCCGAACTGAAACACCTCATTTCAATAGTTGTTGTTGTTGTTGTTGTTGCTGTTGTAGTCGTAGCTGTAAAAAGCGAACTGCTGTTTGTTTACTTAATGCTGTTATTGATTGTAGCGATTTCACTGTGAGATAGAATTATTTTATCTGTTTTGAACTGAGTTTTTGCTAAACGTTTGAGATATTGTGACAATATCTGTGAAGAAATAATTCACCATTTTAATTTATTTCTTGTGGAAAGAATAAATTTTTGTTAACCTTTTACGACTTGTGCATTCAATGTATAACGAACCCATACACACGTAACAATAGTATATGTATGTTTATATTCATATATGCATAACAAGTCAAACCGCTTCCTTTTGATTTTGATGTGTTTTAGAATTTTAAATGGATATTTTTCTTTATTTCTCTGGAAGGCTTGAGTATTACTTAAAAATTTATGAGTGAATTACTCATATAATAGTTATTAGTATTTCTGTGAGCTTTGCAGCTAGCCCTGAATATACATCACTAGTACATGTGTATTCTTTTTTTTTTTTTCCTAGAAAGTAATTGACCAATATGTATTATGTTACTAACATTCTGAAAATTATAAATTTATTGGTAATATGTACTAATTAGATAAGCCAAATAATTTTTGAAAGGTTGTTAACTATATTATATTTTGACAAGTTCATGATAATTTGAAACCTGATTTGTCTTCCTTTTTATCATGTAAATGTTACATCTTTTTCAGGTAAGTCACATTGAAGCAGTTAGCCAGGAGGAGGCAAGAGATTTTGTGGAAGATGATACGCCTCATAGTTGAAAACAAAGTAATTGCATTTCTCTTCATCCATCATCATTCAACATTTTAATCTGTGTGGAAGGTACAAAAAGTTTAAAGAAGCCAAGTGCCCGGTGCTATAAGTGCCGCGCGTGAAATATGAAGTTAAGTAAAGCCAGGTGTAACCATAAAAAAACATTTGCAGTGACATTTGGAGCTTCATATCAGCATTTGTACATGAATGTCTTCTCATTTATTCATCCTCTTTTTTCACTATGTAAAAAAAATCATTTACTTTATAGCTTTGATTATCACAGAGAATTGTTTTGATATTTTTTAATTGTATAATCTCATTTGTTGGTGAATGTATAGTTGCTGCCATTTTTGGACTGTAGTATCATTTTTTTATGATGTCAATATTATCATTGTACAGAGTGCAAGAAATTTTATGGAGTCAGCAACATGTTTGCCGAATTGTTAAACAAAAAGCACTGTGATTTTAAATATTTCGAATTCTATTTTGCAAAAATGGGAATAAAATGCCAGATGCTGCAAATATGTGCATTTTCTAGATAACTGGTTGGTATTTAGATGGTTATTTTGCGTACTGTTTGAAACATAGTGTAAATACCTCTATTATTTAAAGATATCTTTTTCATTCATTTATATTTCCCATGAATCTGAGAAAGAAGTGCATTTACCTAAATTGTTTCAGAATTATCCACAGATTATAAACCATTAAACCTGTTTCAAAGAATGTATAGTGTTTTCATTAAAAGAAAGTTCCTAATTAACCCATTTATGGCTATTGTATTATGTTTGATGTATGTTAGATTTAACATTTTATGATTATAAGGAAATATTCATTTTATTCAAAAGTTTGGTGAACTATGTAAGATATACAGTTACATATTTAGAGATTTTAATCACTCTTTCTATTGTATTTGTTTTGATAGTTTAACACTCGTATAGTTGATATATCATTTTTATTAAATGGGTTATTCTTGAAATATTAAATGCTATATTTTATAATCTTTTAAACTTAAAATAAAAATTATTAAATATATTTTGTTTAATAATTTTTATTATAATTTTAAAAGGTGCCTGACTTGTTAAAATATGTGTCTTATTTCCCAGTCTCAGATTCATTTTGTATTATATAATCATATCTGTAATAGATTTTAAATTTCATCTCAGATTCATGTAAATATATTTTAGAATAATACCGTTTATTTTCATGCCAACCTTCATTTTTTATTTATAATTCAATTACATGTCTGATATTTTATATCTTTAGCTATGCCACTCCTGTACTGGTTACAATTTTATGATTGTTCCTTGTTATTTACAAGACAGACACTTTTTATCTAAATCAAATTGTAGCTCTGTGCAAAAGTGGAATAAATTTTTGACAAAATGTTTCTAGATGTGGAAGTTTTATCTTTGTGAAATTCTGACATAAACAATATGCTGATCAGTGTATCTTCAATATTAATGCTGATATTGGAATTATTAGTTGTTCCCCGACCTTTTTATGTGCTGATTAATCTGCACGCGAAAAAAAGTGGGTGCTATTCGCTAATTTCAAAAAGTTTTCATTGTAACCATAACCATGAGAGCTCTATTAATTTAAATCATCACAATCTCGAGCCCATAACTTCAAATAAAATATCTGAAATTTCATTTTGATTGGTTGAGTGAATAGGCCACGTTCATATATCAGGGACATTTTTTTATGAGCATCCTGTATATTTTGATTAATCTTTTTAAGGTTTCAACAAAGTTAATTTGTTTTAAAGATAATGTAGTTTTGATGATAATTTTAGGGCAAGAGAAATGAGTGATTAAGAGATGAATCATTGTTCATAGTAGTAGAATTATGAATCTATTTTCTGTCATATGGTTTATGTTCTATAATGTTAAATTTTAAAGTTTCTACATGGATTTGAATCTTATTTAATAAGATTAGATGAAATTTAATTTGTAGTGGCGTAGTATCATGATTCATTAATGCACACTTGCAGAATTCTTAATTGTTGCGGTTATCCCTGATTTTGAAATTTATATATTAATTTGTAATAGCATGTCTGGAGATGAAGCTATAAAATAGCAACTAGTATTATGTTGAGATGTCCAATTATTATCCAGCCCTAAGTATAAAATAGGCAAAGCAGTAATACTGGAGTGTAGAGCAGTATAGCAGTAATATGGAGTATGTAGAGGGGTCGTTTTCACAAAAAAATAATCTTCAGATTAAGTGCAGTGAATTATTTTGATCAGGATCAAATTATAGAGGTCAGAAAACTTCATTCAGGAGGCAGAAGTTTTGGAATTATGTGTAACAGGTAAAACCATGAACAGTTGTGTACCTATGTGTAATGAGTCTTTGAACTCTGCAGAGAGTAACTCACATCATAGTAATAATTCATACTACTTTGCAGTTTAACGAAAGAGCATCCACAAGTCTATGCTCAAAAACACTTTTTGAAATATAGTGTGGTTTCATGTGTAATGAACATTAGGTAGATGCTCATAACAATGTCCATCTTCAGTGTAGATAAAATGGCTGAGTTGCTAGATGAGGCATTTTAAGTAAACATTACTAACTAATTTAACTGCCCTCCTTTTTTTAAGTTTAACCCTTAGAAGACGGGATGGCCACTATAATGGCCATAGCAATCACTGTTTGAAAGGACGGGGTTGTCCACTTTAGTGGCCATGTCTTTTCCCCCCATTTTCTAGTCTGAAAGGTTGGAACGAAATGTCAAGTTTGACGATGAACCTCTTATTATCAAAGATCTTTGTGTTAAGGATCCGGTTCTCTCGATTTTTCCCTCTTCATTCTCATAGCCGCAGAATTCGGGCTAACTGCTTTCGTTAATCTTAAACAGAACTTTGCGCTGCTTTCGAATATATCTTATTATTGGAAATTTTCTTTGAGTTATCTTGTTTTTTTTCATAGAAATATGCCAAAAAGGAAAAGAGGACTTACTGAAGAAGAAATACGAAAACTTCTTCAAGAACTTGAAGATGAAAACTACGGAGACAGCGAATCCGATTGCGAGCTGGATATAGAAAACGGATCTGACAGTGAACATGAGGATATGGAAAATACGTCAAATATATTGACAAATTCGGCAAATTACAGTGATGAACAAACTAATAACATGGACGAAATCTCCCTTGATACAAAATTTGAATGGCTTGAACCAAAAGCTGATGACAAAGTACGCGTTTTGAATTTTATTGGCAGAAATGATGTAAAAGGTCTTGCTTCTCAAGCTACAAAGGAAATTGAATTTTTCAAAAGTCTTTTCCGGCAAAATATTATTAAAAAAATTATCAAGGAAACAAATCGATATGCGGAACAAATTCTACAAAAAAATTCCAGTTTTAGCCCTGAATTAGAGACCAAAAAGCACACTATTGCATGGAAAGATATTAATGGAAATGAATTCTTAAAGTTTTTGTCACTGACATTGCTGATGGGGCATATTCAAAAAGACAAGCTAAAGGATTACTGGTCGACAGACGAAATGCTTGAAACACCTTTTTTTAAGAAAGCTATATCCAGAGATAGACTTCTACAAATTCTTCGTTTTCTGCACTTTGAAGATAACATGTCACCACCAGACAGAAACGATTCCAGTTATGATCGATTTTGGAAAATAAGGGATATTTTTGAGCATTTAAAAAACAGTTTTAAAGATGTATATGAACCTTCCGAAGAACTGGCTGTAGATGAAGTAATTGTTCTTTTTAAGGGAAGAGTAATTTTTAAACAATATATTCCTAAAAAACATAAACGTTTTGGAATTAAAATTTACAAGCTTGCGGACCGTCATGGTTACACATACGATATGAAAGTATATCTCGGTAGAGATTCCTACGAGTCGAAGAATGGAAAAAGTGCCGCTCAGAATACGGTAATAGCGTTAGCAGAATGCGTAAAAGGCAAAGGGCACAAGCTTTTCATGGATAATTTCTTTTCTTCACCGGATTTATTTCATGAATTACTGCATAACTATAAAATAAACAGTTGTGGTACGATTCGCTGCAATCGGAAAAATTATCCAAAATTGAATGCTGGCATCCGAATGCAGAAAGGGCAGATTAAAATAAAATTTTCTTCAGGAATGACTGCGGCTTGTGGGAAAGACAAGAGAGAAGTTTTTATGCTGAGCAACATGCACAATCCCATTGCAACCTATGACGAGACAGATAAACCAGAAATTGTAGCAACTTACAACAAAAATATGGGATTCGTTGACTTGAGTGACAGAATGGCAAATAGTTATACATTCGGAAGGAAAACTTTAAAATGGACAAAAAAAAATCTTTTTCCACTTGCTCGATTTATCAATTTTAAACTCTTTTATTTTATATAAAATGAAAATTGCAGATGTACCTTTTGCTGATTTTAGAAAAAATCTAATAAATCAACTCATCAATGATTCAGAAGCTGCTCCAATCAGTTCCACTCGAGTGTCAGATACGATTTCATTGACAGGGCACTGGCCTATTCAAAACAAAACTCCAAGAAGATGTGTTGCTTGTCAAAAAAAAAATGGAATCAGAAAACGATCAATGTATTCTTGCGAAAAATGCGACATAGGGCTCTGTGTTACTTGCTTTAAAAATTTCCACGAAAGCAAATAAGAATATTTTGTTTTAACACATTGATAAAAGATTTTCGGTTGTGTAATTTCAAAACTAATATTTTCATTTTGTAATAAACTGATCAATATCTCTTTCTATTTTCCTATCTTTAGAAAACAATAAAAGGATCCTCCACAGGATCCAAAATAATAAAAATAAGAAACTACATACATTTTCAAACAGTCATATACACACCAGCTACATATCTATGTTAATGATTATGCACATATGTTCATATCTATATGTGTATATATATATGCATACAGAGAGAGATTTATATACATAAATTATGTATACAGATGTATACGTATGTTCAAGTCATATTTTGTACATATATACATATGTATATAAATCCACAGGCGAAAACATATGTATAAATGCATATTTAGGCCTGTCTGGGGCAAGTATATGTATAAATACGCATTCCCATTTATGGGTACGCATGCTTACATACATATTATAAAACAGATCTTTGTTGAAAGCATGTGTATATATATGTATATATTTTGTACTTACATGCCTATATCATATTATATAAATTCAGACGTACATACTGCGTAGACATATAGATATACGTTTACATGAATGAATATAAATTCTCACGCACTCGTGCGTAGAAGCAGCGTTTTCTTACATTCTTATCAATTCATTCTTAACAGCTCTGTCTATCTTTATTTCCATATCTATTCATTCTGAAGTGACTTTCCCACTAGGAATTTTGTGTCAAAGAAACAAAAGCAGCTTTAGAATTCACAGTCTGAAAACTTGAAATCTTAAGTACACTAAAAACTAGTCAGGCGCTTTCAACCATTCATCCACGAAATGTGGACACGACAATAACAACAATCAATTTGAAAGCTTTTACCTTCGTAGAAGAGAAGAATTTCTTTATTGAGTTTCTCCATCAGGCTTATATCCAACCAATAGATTTCGGATGACTAATGAAACCAAAGAATGGCTGACAAAACATGAATAAGGAGAAACAGTCATTCCAGTTGTGCCATTATAAGATTAACCTGACCTGACAACGAAGTTTTTTTCAGTAATTTCACGACAAGACAAAAAGGAAGACGAAAGGAATTCACCTGTAAATGTGGTGTTTTGAATTATGAATTTGCATACTAAATAAGTTAGCATTTATAATAACTTAAATTCATTTTATTATTAATACTTAAAATACATTACTTACTAATTTATAATAAACAATATAAAGCGGTATTTAATTAAATAACCCTTTTTTTCTAATTTTTAAAACTAAAATATATTATTCCAGAAAATAGTTTCGCAGGTTCTGTTTTATTTTGCAGATATTTTGGTAAAGAAATGAGTGCAAATATGGAGCACTTAAATAGGTGAACATTGCAATAATAACAATCTAAAATAAAATTTATTTTATTTAAGTCCCGCATATGCTAATTTCCTGATAGTTTCCTTAAGTAGAACCTTATTGAACAGACTTTTAACATTTATGTAGAATTAATATTTTAATACATCTTTAGAGCTAAATTTAAAAAGTTCCATTGGATTTTAATTCTTAATTACTTCTACATCGTTAAGCGCTTATTTTTTAATTATTCCTTGTATGAAAAAAAGTTCAAAGATGTAGCTGTTTTTGATAGCATCTACCAAAAAAAAAAGGAAATTTAACAGTAAAGAAAAAAAGTCTGAGATGAAGACATAATAAATCTAAAATTTATTGATCTATAGAACAATTAAACAATCGAAAAATTTTGTTACATAACATAAATATAAAGATAAAAGAGAAACTTTTATTGCAAGCGCTTCCTGAACACAGATAATTTTGTAATTCAATTTAAAATTCGATCAAAATTTTTGTAAAAAGAAAAGTTAAGTATTATCATACAAAAAATGATATTTTTCTGATAGAAGTTTAGACATTTCCTTCAAAGAATCACCGAGTAGTCTCATTGCGGAACAACTCAATTTGAAATTTTCCCTCAATAAGGAAATGCATCTAGAAGTCTAACCACTAATCCCTAAATTTCCCTTTTTTTTGTGAGATAGATGCACCCCTCAGAGAATCCATTAAACTAGGCCCAAAGATCTTTGTTGAAAGTAGTAGGTGATTTCTTAAAGGGGGGAAAGCATTCGGTTCAAAATCTCCCGTCCTTTCAAAGTCTTTACAGATCAAAACGCCCCGTCGTCTAAACGTTAATAAAACAATTTGCTTGCAAATTTTTTATAACATTATTGCATTTAATCAGTTTTATGGAAAACTACGAGTTATATTTTTGAAAAAAAGCACTTGCAACTTTTAATGGCTTGCAACTTTTAATGGCTAAATGAATATTCAGAATTAGAAAATGGGGGAATATGATTCGTTCTTATACAAATTTGTTATGCAATGTATTTTTTGTCAGTTTGACTTGCTTTGTAGCCCTGGTGAATAATGGCATAATCAACAGGTATTTTGCCGTTTGTTAAATGAAATTAACCAACTCTCTGCGCCTGAGTCTTCTTGATGCTATTGTGAGTATATGGGATAACTACTATTTTTGAAACATATGGATGTAAGGATTTTATTATATCTTCAAGACGTAGGCCACATATCTGACAGGATTTATGCCATAGATTTCCCTCAGTGATGACAGTGATTGCCTAAATGCGAAGCCTTTTCACGTAACGATAATGATTACCTGTTTGTGTAGAGCCCTTATGTGGTGACAATGGGAAAATACGTATAAATTTGTTTGACTTTTTTTCTTTACCCCCTGAAGTCTTTTTTTTTGGGGGGGGGCTTAAATCAAACTTTTAATTTGGCAATCGTTACCTCGTCAGTTTCTAATACAGCAGAAAACAGCCATTGCACAGTTGAGCATATAGGTTTGAATTGTGCAGTTCTGCTTGTATGTGGACTTTTTTAAATAGTAAAGTGTGATTATTTATTGTGTATATCATGGTATACCATACACTACAATTCTACTATAGACTGCAATACAGAGATACTTACATTTGATTTGATTAATAGAATGCAATTATATACAAAGGGTAACACACGGCGAGTGCTGCAGTCTTACAGCTAGTGCTGGAAATGTCCATCATTTTCCTGTAGGCAGGTCTGAACACTTTGCTTCATATTTCTTGAAAACCTTCGTAGGACATCGGAACTAATGGAATTCATCTCTGCAGTTAATGGCTAATTCTATGTCTTGTGGAGTACATGGGTTTTCTCAATTAACACATCCTTTCAAAAAACTCCAGAGAGAAAATTATGATAATGATAAATCGGGAACAAAGGTGCCGCAGAACTTTTGAGATCAAGCGATCATCAAATATCTCTTCCAACAATTCTGCGGTGTTTTTGGAAATATGGCACATTGCTATATCTTGTTGCTGGTAACTACAGTGTTCAACAAGCTGGAGAAGACCAGGTTGATAAACTTCTGGCAGTACATTATTCTTTTAACACTAGAAGCACCTGAGCAGTCATTTTGATTGCTTTCGTCATTTCACCTTGGATTCCTAAAAAAATCCCTTATCTTAAGAAGTCACAAATTTTTGGATTTTCCTAAAAAACCTAGAAAATTATTGGTACCATGTATGAATCCAATGAAATTAAAATTAACGAAGATATTATTAGTTATACCTATAAGTGCCACGAGCAGTCATATTGACTGCTGGTAATACTGGGTAGATTTATCTTATCTATCTCAGGCAAAACACTTTTTCTTTGAAAAACATCTGGCTGACACATTCCTTTCATTCACTGATTATTTACAACAGGGTATACTCCCCTTCTGCTCAGGAAACTCCTTTTGTTGGAAAAACATAGCCTACACATTTCTTTTCATTGACTGTTTATTTACAACTGGAAATACTTCTCCTCTTCCTTTGTCAACGGTCCATCCCTTTCAGGCGAAACGTTAAGTCATTAGTTTGCAGTAGTTGAGGTAGTTTATGTTTTATGGCATTTATTCTTTCAAGTGTGCTGTAATGGCAGCTCGAAGACCGCTATATCCGAGTCCAGAAGAAATTGTACAATTTACAGTACACAGGATTTATCTGAAAATGAATCCAATATTGAACTTAATATTGATGATGATGTGGATTTACGAGCCTCCACAATCTTTGAGGGGAATAATAGTTCTAGTGATACTAAAGAGAGCATGGAAAAGCAATCATTGGGTCAAGGTTTTCAGCCTATCGATATTTCTGCAGCAAATATTTTGTCATCAATATAGGATCAAAGAGACAACATGGTTACCTAATTCAGGATATGCACGGAGAAGAGAATGTCATTTCCAAAACCATGAAAAAGGCTCTATATATGTCTCGAAAGATGGAACTTTGTGGACTGTGACATTTACTTCACAAACTACAGCTGGGAAATATGGAGCTCCAAATGTGTGAAAAGAAATGCCAGATCCAATGTCTTGTTCAAAAAGAAATGTTGTTGATAATATGTTGAGTGCTTGGAGGTTGTGGGTGAACCGATGGTAGGCCATATTCAAAAGTGCACGGAAGCAAAGGCAGTTTTGAACAATGAAGAAAATTGGGCAATATCTTTAGAAGAACTTGATGCTTTTATTGCTATTATTTATGCAAGAGGAGCATGTGGTTGCAATGATATGGATTATGATATTTTGTGGAATAATACATGGAGTCCTCCTTTTTTCGGGAAACAAATGTCTCGCAATCATTTTAGAGGTATTATGAAATATCTAAGATTTGACTTGAAGTCAATTAGGACTCAGCATTTAGAAAGTGATAAGTTTGCACTTTTTTCAGATATTTGGAATAAATTTATACAGAACTGTGCGATTTCTTAAGGCAGAAGAAAATCTAGTTGTGGATAAGCAGTTATTTCCATCCAAAGCCAGGTGTAAGTTTATACACTATATTCCGAATAAACCAGACAAATTCGGTAACAAATTTTGGATGCTAGTCGATATACATTTGAAGTTTATGTGCAGTGCTTTTCTAGATCTTGGAAAAGATACATTGAGAAGTGAATACACTGAAAGTCTTTCTGAAAATGTAGTAATCTGAATTCAGGTAGAAATTTGATTGCGGACAATTATTTTTCCTCACTATCATTAGCTAAAAGACTTAAAATGGAAAACAGAAGTTTTATGAGCACAGGGAGAAGACATTGAAAAGAAATTCCATATGAAGTATGGAAATCAAATACCCAGCTATTTGAAGCAGTTTTACTAAACAATGGTGACAGTACACTGGCGGTCTATCAGGGAGAAAGGAATGAAATTGTCTTACTATCAAGTACCTTACATGCGAGTGTAGATGTAGACTCACAAAATAAGAAGAAACGTCCGGAAACAATAGAGTTCTACAACAAAACCAAATGTGGAGTTGATATGATGATGCGTAAATATTCTGTTCAGGCTGCTTGACGTAGATGGCCTCTGCATGTTTTCTATACACTGACTACCAATAAGTATTTGGGCACCTATGCAAATGACGATATCTGCGGTCCTAAGGTACGTCACGGACTCCGTCGGTATATATTGTGTAGGAAACAGCATCGGCTTTAGTCGCATGCAAGATGCCTCGCAGTTCGAAGCTCTTTCATTTCGAGAAAGGTATATTTATCGGGTATCGCAAACGTGGCCAATCCTTAAGGGACATATCTAGCGATCTGAAGTACCCAAAATCGACAGTGGCCTATGTGATTAAGAAGTGGAAGGTGAGCGGTGATTGTCGGAATGTGCCCCGAGTCGGCAGACCAACGAAACTGGGAGATAGAGACCGACGAGTGCTGTCCAGAGAAATTCGGAAGAACCGCACCCAACCGATGGCCCTCATCCGCGAGGAGTTTCAACAGGCATCTGGGAGTATTGTTTCAATGAATACCATCCGTAAGGAAGCACATCTGCTTGGTTTTCATGGTCGTGCTGCTGCCCATAAGCCTTTGATCACAAAGTCCAACCGCACTGCTCGGTTAATGTGGTGCAAAGCACATCGAAATT
>KK117242.1:194114-220845 GCA_000611955.2 Stegodyphus mimosarum
AGCACATCGAATTGAACCGTAGATCAGTGGAAATGGGTTCTTTGGAGTTACGAATTAAGGTTCACCCTTTACCGTTCGGATGGCAGGGTCTGGGTCTGGTTTCTACCTGGAGAACATCTCCTGCCAGAATGCATTGTGCCAACAGTCAAGTTCGGCGGAGGTGGAATTATGGTCTGAGGGTGTTTCTCCTGGTATGGGCTGGGACCCTTGGTCCCCAACAGTGCCGAATTTAGCATTTTTCCTAGGTGGGGCAAAAACATAAAACTGCCGCCCTCACTCATCTTCCTTTAAGTTTCTGTAACAAATTTTAAATTTTTTAATAAACATAGAAATAAGTACGGTTTGAGATAAAATATAAAATCTATTTTATAGTAAGAAATTCTTTATATGCAATTTTTATTATAAAAGAAATGTACATAACAAATGGTTTAGTTTCTTTACTTACGGCAAAGCATAAGAGGTCTATCTGCCTAAGAAGAAAGATGCCTTCACTGAATACTTTCTAAGAGTAATCGGCTCGTATGCAAATTATGCATGAGCGAAACAACATAAACGCCCGTGCAACCAGCTAATTCGCCGGGATTCTAATCCCCGACCGAACTGTCAGTATTCAGACTTTATCGCTCAGCCGCAAGCAGCCCACACATACCAAAAGTTACATAATTAAAAACCCATGCGAACACTCCTAAATAATTAATACACTGAAATAATCGAATTTACATTTTCCTCAAATAGGCATTTTTTTTTCAATATTTTGCAACAATAACTACTCATGCTAATAAATGATACTAATAGAAAACGATTCAATACTAAACACTAAAATAATTCAGCACAGTACAAAAATGGGAATCACACATTACTAAATAATCAAAAATTTTATTTAAATAAATATAAGCAAGTTACAAATCACTAATGCAATGGATTGAATAATTTTATACCGATTTCTCTATACTAACAGTAACTTTAACCTAGTACGTTAAAAATTCATTTCACAATAACGCCTTTATGTAGCCCACTCAAGAAGTCTACACAGCCCGATAACTTAATAAATACTAGCATATTCACACAAAAGACTATTTTTGCACTGTAATAATCAAATTTACATTTTCTCTGAAATACGCAGTTTTGCAATATTTGAAACAATAATTAGCCAAACTAATGGAAAACGATTCAATACTAAATACTAAAGCAGTTCCACATAGTAAAAAATATAGAAATCACATATTACCAATGACTATCTTAAACAAATATATACAAGTTATAAATCACGAATGAGATGAATTCAATAATTAACCCACCAGTTTCTCTAAATTAACAGCAATTTTAACCTGGCACTTTAAAATTTCATTTCACTATAACGCCTTTATGTAGGCTACTCAAGAACTATACTATCGTCCTCACACAGCCGAATAACTTAATAAATACTTACATATTCACATAGAAGATTATTTTTGCACCGCAATCATCAAATTTACATTTTCAATGAAATGCCCAATTTTGTAATATTTGCAACGATAACTAGTTAAATTAATAGAAAATGATTCAGTACTAAATAGTAAAGCAGTTCAGAATAGTACAAAAAATAGAAATTACACATTACTAATTGATATCTTAAACAAATATATAAAAGTTTTAAATCACGAGTGAAATGGATACTTACAATACTTAACACACCAATTTCTCTAAATTAACAGCAATTTTAATCTGCCATTTTAAAATTTCATTTCACTATAAAGCCATTATGTCGGCCACTCAAGAACTCTACTATCGTCCTCACACAGCCGGATAACGTAATAAATACTTACATATTTACAGAAAAGACTATTTTTGCACTGTAATAATCAAATTTACATTTTATCTGAAATATGCAGTTTTGTAATATTTGCAATACTAACTAGCTAAATTAATGGAAAATTATTCATACAAAATACTAAAGCAGTTCAGCATAGTACGAAAAATAGAAATGGCACATTACTAATAATAGCTTAAACGAAGATGTACTTGCTACAAATCACTAATAATATCTTAAACGAAGATATACTTGTTACAAATCCCTAATGCAATGAATAATGAAATTCCTTTCTATCAAATAACATAAATAAGTCCTAATGTTCAATCAAATATCCAGTCGTAAGTAAAAATAATATTTAGTTACAACGCTCTTAAAATATTAGGGGATTAAAATTTTATTCTGCGAGCCTTTTGTTCTGCAAATAAGTCTATGGCATCGTCATAATTATTTTGATGTGCTGTTTGATTTTCGATTGCGAGACTTGATAAACGATCCTGGCTCATTGATGATCGCAGATAGTTTTTAATAAGTTTTAATTTTCTAAAACTTCGCATAGCTTGCGGATGTAGTTGAAAGTGTAGCGTAAATCTGCAGCGCAATGCAAATATTGTTAAAAGCATCCTGCAAATCATAGGTGTAGATCTGTTGCAAGAGATTGAAAGCGCTGTCTTTTTTTATGTCACCGAATAACATTGGAGCTTGTTCTTTTAAAACGGCAAGTTCCTTCCATAACTCAAATGCGTTTAGATCTCGCTCATACTTTCGTGCAAGATCTGCTCCATTCTTTTGCAGTTCTTCAATTGACATATTCAATATTTCACGACCATTGAGAAATGCGAAATTTGAATTTAGTGTAATAGCGCTGTTTACCTTTGTTTTAATTTCTGCTACGATTCGATCAAATACAATTTTTATTGCATTAGAAAATAGCTGAACAGGATGAAGTGTCCGTGATTCGTCCTCGCACAATTCATCAAATTGTCTTTTGCGCTTTAGAATCCGTTTATTAGTCAGAATAGGTTCAACTTCAATTTTTTCGGCTACTGATTTAAACTCTTCTATCCAATATCCATAGGAATTTCTCTCATTTTTTGCAAACAGCGCTTTACGTATCGAACCACCTGGTTTTGGTCAGACCTTCCATTAATGCGACGGAACGCGCAAGAATAATATCTTCCTTTTGATTTTTAACATTTATTCGATTGATTTCTCGAAGAATATTAGCCCAAATTGTCAGGTTGATAATAAATTCAAAATTTTTTACAACATGCAGTAGATGTCCTGCTTCGAACTTTGATTCCGCACTAAGAGAAAGATCTTTAATTTCTTTCAAGGATTTTACTAATTTTGGTAAATTCGTTAGAAGGGCTTTCACAGCTACATATCTTGCCGACCATCTCGTCTGGCTGCTTCCTTTTAAGTTGGGTTTTGTGCATTTTTTCATAATATCCCATCGAATTGTGGATACGACAAAAAAGCTAAATATCTTCTGGATAATTCCAAAAAGGTTAACTGCTTCGGGGCACGATGAGGCAGAATGCACACCGACAAGATTCAAAGAATGAGCCAAACATGGCAGAAATTCGGCCAGCTTATTCATTTCTATAATCCTGGCTTGTACTCCTTTATAAGTACCGGCCATATTAGATCCGTTATCGTAAGACTGACCACGACATTGTCCAATATCCAAACAATCAAGTGACAGTTTTTCCACAATCCGTTGAGAAATACATTCTCCTGTCTTTACACCAACTTCTATGAAATCAATAAAGCTTTCTTTTATTTCACACACATCACCACATATTTTTACGTATCGAACCACCTGGCTCATTTGTTCCGTATGCTGCACATCTGGAGTGCAATCGAACATTATTGTATAATATTTGGCTTCTTTGATATCGTTTAAAATGCTATTGCGAACTGTTTTCGCCATTATATCAATAATTTCATTTTGAATTGTTTTTGATAAATATGATATTTGTCCCTTTTTTAGGTGTTCTAACTGGTACTTAAGAGTTGAGTTATGTTTCGCTAGCAGAGTCATTGAATTCAAAAAATTACCTTGACCAGGCCGAGGACACTTTGTGAGCAGACTGCTAGGGGTTTCATCAGACCCACGAAAAGAAAGACAGTTTGTTGAAAGGTACAATACAGCATCCATAATTATGTGCAGGATCTCTCTCCATTTTTCTTTCTTTGTGTGAATTAGTTTTTCAATGTCATGATCGATGCCTTGACACGATTTCATTTGTTGTAGTCGAATTTTCTACTTAATCATGCACTTTCTGTGAATTTCAGATGCTTCGTGCTCAGTTAACCTTTTTGAAGCTTTTTCCCAATTAACGAATCCTGTAGTACACAATGTTGATGTAGCGGCAGTGGCATGTTTCTGGTAAATCTTACAGGGTGGACAAAAAATTGCATTTTTAAGTTTAGAATATATAAGCCAAGATTTTTTAATCTTTTCACTATTTGTTAATGTTCTGTACCACAATGAAGATGTCAAATGTCTGCCATCACGTTCAGTGGACCTAAGGTCTATATTTTCTGGATGTTTTTCGGTTAATAATACAGCTTGATTGCTTAAGAAAGATCGTTGCTGATCGTTCATTTTTTCTGTGATTGGCCAGCTGCGTGGGTCCGACAAACAAAAGTTTTTAAGTCTTCTTTCTGCTGCCCATCCGCATCTAAATGAGAAGATTTTTTATATCCTAATTCATGCCCTCTAGATGTTCGTTTGAGGTCGTTGAAGAAGGTTGTTCTCTCAGTTGCTGAAATGTAGTCTGTTTAAAGATGATAGATGAAGATTCTTCATCTTGGTTATGCAAATTGCAAGAAATATCAATATCCTTTAGAATCTCGGTATCATTGGAAGTTGAGGCAGTGTTTGACGGTTCGTCTTTTCCGTGAAGCCATTTTTTCATTGTAGCTGCAATTTGTTTTCTCTCTTCGGTCCTATCTTTTGCTCTTTTTCTATATTCTGCTCCTGAGAGTTTTTTCTAGACGCTCTCATGATTTTTTTACTCTAAATAATATACTTCATAAAAAAACTAAAAATTGACGTAATTACACTCAACAATCTTAGGGTCGCGTCTTAGGGCTTGCGGATGCGAGTGGTAACTAAATGGTTGCGTCTCGCTAAATATGGTGAAGAATACTGAAAGCAGGCATATTAAAAGAAAATTAGAGAACAAAACACTCTCCAAACTTAAAAAACTTTAAAAAAATATAAAAGTAATAAATCCATTTTTAAAACCTAAGTTACCGACTGGCTGAAAAAAATCAAAATGCCTTACTTCATTTCTTAGAGGCATAGTCCACGTTGACGGTCTGCTGTATATTCTCGATGAACATTAATCTGAGTTATTTCATTGGTCCAGGATGGTACAAGGTTAATTTGTATCGGGCGCTAGGAAATAGTTACAATTTACAGTGCTTCTCCATTTACTTCCCAAGAGGCGTCGGTGTGAAAATAAGGCGCCTCTGTGCTATCGTTCTGTTTCTCATTTGAATATCCCCGCCTAGAGAGAGGACAACAGAGAGACTCTAGGCGTCACTTACAGGGACCAAAGACCAAGGCGTTTACGGAGTACCTTGGTAATAAAATTACAATTAGCTCCCCATCATCGAAATGAAACATTTAAATAAATAATGGAAACAATGGCTAAAGAGACTGAGAGGAAGACCGTTAAGTGTTTAACAAAGATAAGTCCTCTGACGAAATAGGGGAGGACGGGGGGGGGGACCTAATGAGCTTATAAAGCGAAAAAAGTTTTCCTCTCTCCTAGACACTCCAGGAAGTCTTCACGCTCTCCATCTCACAAGACCTCCTCTTTCAAAAAACTAAGGGTTACATTTACTTTTACTTTTCGAATAGCAGCCAAGAGGAAAAGAAACATAGAGAAATATAATTGCAAATCACGAGAACAAGTAAAAAATACCTAATAAGCAGGTAATTACCTGAATAACAGTAATTAATACGAGAGCTAAATGCAAGAAATTTTCCCCAATACTTTGAGCTTGCCCTGATATTTCATGGAAAAAGAACTAATGCATGTGAAGTATTTCATTCAAAATTCAGTGCGAATTTTTACTCATCCGAATAAGATGGGATGGCAACATACACAAATTCTAATATACAGCAAAAAGAAATATATGATGAAAGTTTAAAAAGAAATGGATGAACAGGAAATTAAAAATTCGAAGCGATGAATATAAGAGAGTTCGAAATTTTTCGTTTAATTATGAACAGAATTCATATGTTCTTAACTATTAATTAAACGTGTATTATAAATTAAATGTGTTTCATAGTATATCGGTGAGAGAAATAATTGGGAAACAAAATAAATATTTAAACATTTCTTATATTTCTTAAAATATGGAATCTGTAAGAAAGTTAAATAAGTTCAACTTCAGTCATAAAAAATTGGAAAAGTAAATAACAGCTTAGTATGACATACATTATAATAACATTTGTGTGAATTTAGAACCGTTTAAGAAACCGAATATTTAGATTTAATGAAAAGAATTTTTAAAATTAGATTAGAACTATTAACCTAAATTGGTGAATTTGAAAGTTAAGACCATTCCATTATTTAAGAAGATTCATTAATATTTATCTAGAAGGAAAAAATAATTTAAACTGAACTACAAATTAATATTAGCATCTTCTCTTAAATTCGATATTTGATAGGTTGATTTTATATATATATTGTTGCGTTTTACGGGTTCGTAGATTTGAGAGTATCCGATGAAAACACGATGCAGAACAATAAAAAGCACAATTTATTTACAGGAATCACTATTTACAGCACAGAAATGCTAAAAATGTACATTTGATCCTATAGTTCCTAATGATAACCTGAAATCAAATTACAATGAGTAATAATATTAAAGGAACCAAAAATTGACAAAATTTTACTATGAATTATAATAACTCTCTCTCTCTATATATATATATCAGTTTTATGTAGGTCATCAATTTATCTGGTTTACATATGTCAAAACTGATATATTAAACTTGAATATTACCTTCCAAAGTGAAATTAAAAGTGGATAAGTAATGTTAAAACTAAATACGAAAAAATTCAAACTAACTCAGTTATTCCGCTTCGTAAAATTATATCAGTAAATATGGATAATAATTTTAAGAAGCTTGATAATAAAAATTGATAATTTTAAGAAGCTTGATATAACTCAGTTTAATTTCAGTTTACGCCTATATAGTTTCTGACATTAATTGACTATTTTTAATTTCAAGAATTTAGAGATAATATTTTAGTACATCAACTATCTCTGCAGCATTTGTCCAAACTTAAGACCTTATTTCACCTATATATGATAACTGTCAAAACTAAAATATAGCAGCTAAGAGTTACGATTTGGAAATTTTTGAATTCCTGTGGAACATAAACAAGTTCTGGCTCATTATTCTTTTAAGCATTAGAAAAATATAATATGAGTATAAAAGAAAGTAATTTTTACTTCAGCTGTTAGCATTTAATATTTGCTCTGTATTTTCATTTAATATTTGCACAATTTTCACAATATCTCAAAAAAGAAAATAAAGACTTATAGTCTCAATCAAATGTGTCCCGTTTATAAAGATAAATGACTTTTTGTAGTGACTTTTCGGGTTTCTAGAAATAGGGGACAGAAAGCATTGCGCTGTACGTAGCTTGTTTGTCTGTTACCCAAGTTGGCCAGTGTTAGTTATCGGGGAGAATTGAAGGGGGCTTCAATTAATTCCGCGAAGATGGTATACGACCGGGCAAGACATCCTGAAGCGAGATTGCGTAAAAGGGGCAATTATCCCCTGTTGCAAGGCAAGCGAACAGTAGTGGAAATCAAGTGAGGTTGTTCAACACCCCCTAGACCCCCTATATTTAGGGGGTATAGGGTTTGCAGAAACACACCCTGTTTCCGAGACTTGGAGACAGGGTCTTCTGACCTTGTCAGTTACGCCTGAAGTCCCTCTATTGTCCTCTCTCTGATTTTATCTTTAGAGTCATATTCGGTTGTACTTAGCTTTCTTTTAACTGTACGTTCCATTAAAAGGTCTCTTTGTAATTACTTATAATACTTTCTTAAGAGGTGTTTTTAAGCCTGGTTTTAAAACTACTAATATTGTATCAAAATTAGACAACATTCCAAATACGATCCAGAGCCACGCTTGAATTTGCCGCCCTATGAAGTTGCCGCCCGGGGCACAGACACCGGCTTGCCCCCCCCCCTAGATCCGGCACTGGTCCCCAATCATGGTAAGCTCAACTCCGATGCCTACTGCACTATTTTGGATGACAATGTGCTTCCTACGTTGTGGCAGTTTTACGGGTTGGACCCCTGTTACTTTCAGGACGAGAATGCCAGTTGTCATGTTTCGACGTTAACCAAGGCTTGGTATGGTGCCAATGGAGTTCATTGAATGGACTGGCCTGCCCAGAGTCCAGACCTGAACCCTATCGAGAACCTCTGGGAAGAGTTGCATTGCCTAATTCAGGAGTGCACTACCCGTGCAAAATCGGTGAAGGAACTTCTATGTTTTCTCCAAGCCTAGTGGAAGAAAATACCACTAGCTATCATACAAAGACTTATGGAAATTATGCCCCGGAGGGTCCACGCTGTAATTACCTCTCGTGGAGGCTCTACCAACTATTGATTTTGGATAAAGTTAGTTTTTCTTTTCTATCACAGGTGTCCAAATACTTATTGGTAGTCAGTGTACAATATGCTGGATTTAGCAGGAACGAATGCCTACTTTATAAATTGACTGATAAAAATATTGCAAGGCACAGCTTCCTATTTCAATTAGATGAGGAGTTAAGAGAGCTTCGATTAAACAGAAGAAAAAGCACAGTATTCCCCCAGGAAATTTTAAAGTCTAGCAATAGACTCTCGAAGAAAAGATGTCAGTGCCAGATTGGACTTTATAACAACAACAAAACAAGTGATGTGTGTAAAAAATGTTCATATTATGTGTGTGGAAAATTCACTTCCAGTATTGAAAAAGTGTAAAAATTACGAAAAGCTTTAAAATGCGTTTTATTAAGGATAAGTTAAAATTTAGACTAAAATATTTATTTTTTATAAAAATAATTTGTTCTTTAATGAAGTTCTTAAACAACTATAATTAATTTTCTTAAAAGCATTATAAAGCATTTCCATTTTGACATATGCATTTAATTCGCTGAACAGTCAATTTGACCGCTGTTGGCGCTTCTAGGTAGGAAGAAAGCTCGGCGTTTCTAGTGTTAACTGTCTGTCAGTTTTGATTTATTGCGTGCAGTGTATTTAGTTTGTGTGCAGACGTGAGTTTTTGTAGCCTTTTGTAAATTCTCGCACTGTATTTCTGATTGCAATGCTAATTTATGCAGACTTTTACTGAGATAACTGTTCAAGTAGTATACATATTTATTCCATTTTGTCAATATTGAAGCATGAAGTTTCTTCTCGTTGGCAATACTCCTGGACATCTATTGTATATCTTCAGTTCAGATCATTAATATATCAGTGCGTCAGACCAAGAGTCGTCTTCAGTTTGTTGTCACCAGATGACGCTACTAGTAAAAATCAGCTTTAGCCAACATTGCCTATTCTGCAAGTACAGAATTCATTGAAAACACATGGAATATGATTGCTGCCTCATCAGGTTTGTACAGCTGGCAGTAGGAAGTTGATTATGGCTTTGTTTTCACCACTAATTTTTTTATATTTAAACGAAGAATATAATCGCAGATATCTAAATTGGAGTCGAATTTGCTGAAAACATGATGATGCATTCACTTCTTCAAAAAATATCTTTATTGCATACTTTAGACTTCGAAAATTTATTGTCATAATAATATGTGCTGAGCTGAGAGAGTATTTGAAGCCACATTCAGAAAACAGGAATGTACTGAAAGATAGGCTCTTTCTATTTTTTCTGAAGGAAAAAATATATATTGAGTTGGAGGGAAAGTTCTGTCATATTTTAAAGTATGTGAATTCATTTATAAAAGTATGTGTTTAATATTAATCAATTATATATGCTCCGTTATTTGTTACAACCTGTTGCCATCTTTCAGGTAACCTGTGAATTCCTGTTTTGTAGAAGTTCTCATCCTTGAAGTTAAAATGGTCAGCGACTGCCTTAGAAACACTTTCAAAAGACTTGAATTTTTTTCTCGTTAGATAATTTTAGTGAGATCTGAACAAGTAATAATCAGATGGTGCAATGTCAGGTGAATACGGTGGGTGATTAAGGACTTCCCATCCTAACGCATTCAGTTTTTGTTGTGTCACCATTGCAGTATGTGGGCGAGCATTATCGTAGCGGAACACTATTCCTTTTCTGGACGCTAATGCTGGCCTTTTTTCTTTGATAGCTGCATTCAGTTTATCCAGCTGATTTCAGTACAGATCCGGTTGATGGTTTTTCCTTGTTCGTGAAATATCTGTCGCCAAAAAGCGCCAAAGCTCGAAGTTCGAACAGATTCGACGGTCACGTTTATCAAGAGTTTAAAGCTGTGTGACTCCATTTTTTTTCCTACATATTGACAGATATAAAATCAGACATCAAATTGTGACATGGATAATACAAATTCAATTAGTACAGCAAAAAAACACGAAAATTCGAGTTTAAATTATCGCGAAAAGTCATAGAACGATTCATGTTAACCCGTATTCCTCAATTTCCTGTATACGCGGCGGAGGTGGAAAATCTCGGCCAGGTACATCACAAAGGGAGAAATTCTCGCTAAATCCCTTGGTGAATTGTCCCTCTTCTTTCTAGCGGCGTAGAAGACAAACTGGTTTACATTACGTCTATGGAGCCTTTCCTTCTTTAGACTTTCTTTGCCCAAACACTTTGCTTTAACACAAACCCAAGAGATTTAATGTGATCTCCAACAGTTGCATGATGAATGCCAAACTCTTCTGCAATTCCTCGACTTGTTAAATGTGGATTATTTTCCAACATGGATCGCAAAACATCCTTATCGATATTGGATGGTCGTCCAGATCGATCACTTTCTTTGAGGCTCAGATCCCCGGAACGAAATTTGCTAAAGCATCTTTGACAAGTACGAACATTTACAATATCTTTTCCAAATACCGCACACAAATTTTTACATTCAACTGATGCGTTGCTTCCTTTTTGGAATTCATATAAAGTGCAGTGTCGTAAATGCATTTTATCTACTGAGATGTTTTTCACTTTAAATATCACAAGTAAATGATGAACGGTAAAAAAGGGCACCTTTTATAATATACAGCAGCTAAAAAAAATCCGATTGACTCACTAACCAGATGTTTTTTTTAATTACAAGAAAAATCACCGGCCTATTTAAAATACGACAGAACTTTCCCTCCAATCCCATATATTGTTATGAATTTTGTATCTGAGTAAATAATTTTCATGAATTTTCTAGTCCAAAGGGGCAATTTGCCCAGAAGGACTATTAATTTGGTTTTAGCATTTTGCATTGATTCACTACAAGCGTTGTTTCACTTTCCAAATTGTTGCCACTAAATATTATCGCCTTGTATTATATTTAAAGAAATTAAATAATGAAGAATCTGCATAAATGTATGTATTTTTCTCGCATTGTTATAAAACAACGGTACCTAGAGCCATGAAATTTTGAATAACGTAATCTTCCATAGAATATGAGCATGTGGAAGCCCTAATTTGAATTCGAAATTTGTTTTATTGTCGATTTCATATTTTGTAGCACTTCAACGAATTCTTTATTAGCAAAATTTTTAAATTTTTTAGATCAAAGCGAGCAATGGCAACGTCGTATAGAAAAAACATTTTTATCTCCAACGCGTGAGGCTGCCTATCGGAAATTCTGAAGATACGCTCATTTTAAAATTATTTTGCAATATTGCTCTTGAACTGAGTTTTATGGTTTAAGTGCAAAGAACATGATATTTAATAAATAAAGGTAACGAACAAAATGCTAAGAAAACGCCCTTTTCGACGTAATTTAAAATCTGGAATCTTTCAGATTTTTTTAAAATAATGTAACATGGAAATTTAAAGAAGCTATGCTTTGCCGGGTATGTAAGAATGCGCAGGCAAGTCTATTTAATTTCGAGTAAATGGCTATGTGGCTGGATTGGCGAGATATCGCCAAGCTGGCCAATGGTGACTAATTTTTTTCCACAAGTCGCCAACCCTGTATCACTGTAAGGTGCGATGTAATTGATTGACTTCTAACCATATGTGGCCCTTCCCGTAATTTGAAAAGTACTAGTTACTAGGGATTTCTCTGTGGCCAGACGAAAATTACATAAGACCATGGAGAGCATTAGTTTCTGAGTAGTAATAGTTGTTAGTTGAGAACGACTTCAGATTTATGAGATGTCCTTGAGAACTTCATGTTTTGAATGCATTTTGTGTTGCCTTGTGTTTAGTGTTCTTAGTGGTTTGAAGTGCAGCTACTGATTGTACTCTTATTCTGTGAAGATCTGTACGAGTATTTTTGTGGAAAGTTTTAGAACTGTGAAGCGTTTCTTTTGATAAAATAAATTTTATCAATATGTCATCAGTTCTGTTTGCATTCAATCTATTATAAACCTGTGAACACAATAATTTTTGGTGTCGGAATCGGGATTGAATGCCGGTGACGAGAACAATGCATCTGCCATTTGCAGAAAGCTTTGAATGGCGGAGTGAATGAGAGTGTCGGTGCTGTTTTGTCGCAAGAAATAAACAGTCGAGAATGTGTCGTACCATACTGGAGCAAGTGCCTATCTAAACCGGAGAGGAATTATTCTATCACCAGAAAAGAATTGCTTGCCATAGCTAAAGCTGTAAAACATTTTCACCATTACCTCTACAGCAGAAAAATCCTGCTGCGTACAGATTATGCATCGTTGACCTGGCTATTAAATTTTAAGAATCCTGAAAGCCAAATTGCCAGGTGGATACAGAGACTCCAGGAATAGGCATCACTATCCATCATCGGAAAGGAAAATCATATGGAAATGCTGACGTCCTATCTAGAAGACCCTATACAGAAGGCTATTGGTATTTCTCCAGGGTTGAAGCAAAATGCGAACTGCTTAATCCGGTCATATATCAAGTTTCCAATTGAACATTGTTTGACCTGAACCCATGCAGTGAAGAAGAAGACAGAAAAGACCAGTTGGAAGATGGCGACATTAAACCCATAAATGACTTAATAGAATCTTCAAACAGGAAACCTATCGGGCAGGACATTTCAATGTATAGTCCTAAGACAAAACAATATTGGGCTCCATATTCAAATTCGCGTCTTGTTCTGGAAGTTCAAATCAGATGATGGAAAGGCATTCTGATGGCAGCTGATACTTTCAAGATCTTGGATCCCAAACATCCTTAAAGAATTATATAGTAGTCTAACATGTGGTCACTTCGGAATAATGAAAACTTTGCATAGAGTTCAAGAGCGCTTCTATTGGAGTAATGAAAGGGCTGATGTATAAAGTGCAGCCAATCTTGTGATGCTTGTGTGGGTTGCAAAGGACTGAGGAAAAGCTGGAACATTACAATGTAGGAGTGCCTTTTGAACGCATCGCTTTACATTCCTGGGACGTCTGCCATGAACTGTTGATGGCAACAAACCCATTTTCGCTGTCATTGATTGCTTAATAAAGTGGCCTAAGGTGTATCCTATCCCTGATCAACAGGCTGTCGTGGTAACAGAAATGATGGTACAAAGTTGGAGTGTTGATCAAGGAGGGAATTTTATCTCGGCTGTTATCAAAGAACTCTGCAAGCTACTCAGCATTGACAAAACCCAAACACCTTTACATCTCCACTCAGATGGCATGGTAGAGAAGTTTTAATTGAATTGTCGTTAATAACCTCTCACTAATGGTTTCCAGAAACCAACAGGACAGGGACCAGAAGTTTCCACTGTTCTTACTGACCTAGTGCAGTGCTCAGTCCAGAGACTACTGGCCAGATGCTCTTAGATTATTACCTTCGTCTGCTTTGTGATCGCTATTTGGAGGTCCTCCTGTTTCGTATTCTTTGCCTGAGGTGTGCATTCAAGATCTCCAGGCACAGTTTGAAGTGATGCAGTGTTTTTCACGAGAGCAAGTCAACTTGGGGACAGAGAAGACGAAGACCCGATACGACATGAAAGTGACAGGACATCGATTCAACGAAGTTGACAAAATGTGATTATGGAATCTGATTCGACGGAAAGGACTTTCTCCTAAACTACAGTCACCTTGGGACGGTTCTTACATAATCCTAAACAGGCTGAATGACGTCGTAGTTCGAATATGTAAGCCCTCTAATTCTAATCCTAAAGTCATTCTTTACGATTGGGCTGTTCCTTATGGCCACAGAACACAGTCCCCATAGTGTGTGTAATGTAAACACAATGGTGATCAAAATGAAAGAATAATGAGAAAAAATATGCGCCCCAAAGCTAATGTTGCAACCAATGCTCAATATTGTAATTATTTATGTTAAGTAAATACAATCGAACACAAAATTGCACTTCTGCGCATATGTTAGTGCTGGAAATATGAAAATTCGGTGATTGACAATGTGGTGCACAATGGACGCATGTTGGAATTCCGCAATTGTAGTGTTGTTTAAAGTGAATGTGATTTCTGAGAGTGATCAGTATTTAGTAGTTATGGCTGAAAGGTATCGTTTAAGTGAAGGTCAAAAGTGGCGAGTAATTGGTAGAATCGAGGGAGGACAAACACAAATTGAGGTCGCTCAAGATTTGAATATCCTTGAAAGTGTCATATTAAGAGTTTGGAACCACTTTTAGAGCACCAACTGATAGACGCCTGATCAAGGCCAACTAGATAGCTAGATGTATTTGGTCTTGGCTTTATCAACAGTGGCCAAGAGTAACAACTTCATCAGAAGACCGTTTCCTGTTGTTTCTCGAAGAAACCACAAAGTGACTACAAAAGCTTTGGTTTTAAATATTCAGGTTGAGACAGGATCTCGAATTAGCCGTTTTATTGCTGCAGGAAGGCTTAACGAGGTCGGACTGTATGCGACAAAGCGAATGGTTCGTGTTCCACTGGCTCCATCTTCCAGAAGAGCCCATTCAAACTGGTGCCGTTGCTGCAAGAAGGTTATGTAACCGCTCCGAGATATGTGCACGATGTATTGGAACCCCAAGTTAGACTGTTTAGGAGAGCTGTTGGCCCAGAATTTTTATTAATGGATGACAATGCTCAGGCTTATCAAGCATATGTGTTGTCAGAATACGTGCAAAGGGAATATCTCACCCAAATGGATTGGCCACCTTACTTACCCGACTTGAACCCAATATATCAAGGGTGAGATGTTTTCGCGCACCGAATTTTAGAGCTCCTAATTCCTCCCTGGACCTTCCAGGAGCTGAAAACACACTTTTAGTAGAGTGGCATGCAATTTTTCAAGACTTGATCAATACACTGGTAAAGTGTATGAAATCAGGATGTGAGGTATGCATAATTGTTCAAGGTGACCATACACCATATTAAAGAAAAATTTCTTCCGCAAGAGGTGATTTAATATTCCCATAAATTTGGTCATAATTTCAATATTTTGCGAATAATCAACTGCAGAACATTGTAATGTATGTTACTTGATGCTTTTGTACAAATTTCTATTAATAATTTTTCATTAAATATAGGTTACATTTTATTTCTGCCATTTATGTATTTATTTGTTGATTTAGTATTTGTTTTGTTTTATATTATATACTGAAGTTACTGTTTTAGTATAGAATTAGTTTTCCGTAGTTATAAGTATGGCTTTCTCTACAAGGATTATAAACTGCCCAGGACGTTCAGTGTTTGGAAAAGGAGCAATGTTATGAATTTTGTATTTAAGTAAATAATTTTAGTGAAATTATGTGTAAAATTGTATTATTATCATAATTTTTTTTGTGTGTAATGTAACATGAAAATCTAAAGAGGCAATGATTTGGCAGAAAAGTAGGAATACAGGGGCAAGTCTCTTTAACATTGAACAGCTAGCTTGACAGCTAGTTAGCTCTTTAACAGCTAGCTTGGCGACTAATTTTTATTGCCAAATTTCGCGAGAAATCGCCAACTGGTGACATTTTGGTGGGCTTTGGTATCATTAATTCATTCCGAATGTCGTATGTAGCTGTAGTCGTATCCGGTGGTCATATTCCTTCCAGTAATTTTTAGAACTACTAGAGATTTTTCGGAGGCTGGGGAAAAACTGTGTAAGACCGAGGAAAGCTTCAGTTTCTCAGTAGTAGTAGTAGTAGTAATAATGCCAGACGACTTCGAAGTATTGGGATATCCGTGAGTGATTACGAGGATCTTGAAAGCAACTGATGATTCATGTTATTAATAAGTTCCTCTGCGTAGGTGTACCTAGAAATCATAACATTAAATTGTTCTTTAAACACAGGCATACGACTTGCTTCCGAAGTGTACCTGAACAAACAAACACCACACAACACATTCCTTAGTTCTATGGTCACGGAGATCATGTTCACGGTATGCATGATGATTGCACAATGCATGCTGATTCAGCCTGCTAGGTTAGCTAACTCTGTAGCCGTTACCTAGAAAAAAATGAACTACCTTAAAAAAAATCTGAAAGCTTTCAGATTTTATATTACGCCCAAAGGGGCGTCTTTTAACGTTTTGTGCGTTACCTTTATTTATTAAATATCATGTTCTTCGCATTTAAACTATAAAATTCAATTGAACAGCAATATCACAAAATATTTCAGAGCGTATCTTTAGAATTTCCAATACACAGGCTCGCGCATTGGAGGTAATTTTTTTTTGTACGGTGTTGCCATTGCTCGCTTTGAAATCGTTGAATTTCTTAATCAAAATTCGCTAAAATGTTACAAAATATGAAATCGATAATAAAACAAATTCCGAATTCCAAATTTGGGCTTCCAGATGGATTACGATTCCAGAGGATTCAAAATTTCATAGCTTTAGGTACCGCTGTTTTATCGAAATGCGAGAAACATACATACATTTATGCAGATTCTTCATTATTTAATTTCTTTAACACAGGGCATAATGTTTGGTGGCAACAGTTTGAAAAGTGACACGGACGTTTATAGCGAATCAACGAAAAATGTCAAAACGAAATTAATAGCCCTTCTGAGCTACGCTCCTTTGGGCTAAAAAAAGTTAAAATATGGTCCAAGTGCTCAAGACAAATGATGTGTGCAATGAGATGTTCGTACTATACATCAGAATTTTTTTTTTAATTTAGTTTTTTAATAATTTAGGAGTAAAACGAATACGGCACTAAATATCAAACAATCGTACATGAGTGGCTGTCATGTTTAACATTAAATATCAAAGCTTTAAAATGCTGAATGTGTCATGAAAATAAAGTATATCTACATACTTATAAATGTTGTCATAAAATAAACATCAGTTTATCAGGACTTAGTGTTCTGTGCATCATTTTTGGAAACATGGTAAATTCCGTAAAGGGTTCTTAACCTGAAGTTTTCAGTCCTGAACTGGAACAGGGAGCGGAAGGTACGCTATGTTCTGATGTAACTGCTGGGCTGGAGAATAACTGCACGTGAAAGGGATTTGAAATCCTCTTTTATTAAATCACTATTAATAACAAACCTCCCAATTCGGGAGAGATACAGAAAGTAAAAGACCACACTTAGGTCGAACTTAACAATCAAATAAACTTAAATAAATTTAAATAGAACTTAAATCAAACTTTGCTTCGCAGAGCGATTCGCGGAGATTGGCCTCTACAACTAAATACTAACGCACTTTAATTTGTTTTACAATGCAATCACGTAGTAAGCACTATGGCTTATAAATTTAAACTGCTAGCTGGTCAGACGAACGTTGAGCGGAATAACCGTGATCTGAGTCTAAGCTCTCACACACCGAGAGGTTTCTACCTCTGGCTTAAATAGTACTTGGCTGTACTTCAAAATTAGCATAAACTGAAACCGTGCGCTTCTTCTGACGGGAAGTTGAAGCAGAGAGGAGATAGACAGATTTAACTTAAAATAAAATTTGGTTAGTTTAACTAAAACCTTACAAGTTGTTAGTTAAAATTTTATAATATGTCAGCATACAAGCACTGCAGGCTTGAAATTATGCCACTGCAGTAAAAGCAATGTAAAAGAGTGAAAGTATATACCATTATCTATAGCACATACTGCCGTGGCTTTGCTGTAGCCATTTGATAAAAATGTGGTGTATTTTCTGAAAGAAATGCCGCGGCGTTTCTTTCAGAAAATACACTACATTGAGTTTAAAAGTTAGTATTTCTACCGATGCTGCACTTACAAGCACTTGAAAAAAATTCCGTAAGGATGCTTTATTGTAAATAGCCTGGATCACCTTAAAGCTACCCTCACACAGCAGATCACCCAATTTGTGTCTGCGAACTTTATTTGTTGAACGGATCTACGTGCCTTATTCACTCTAAACGAGATCTCGGAGCAATTACATTCTTCCCTCATTCACATCTGTTTAAATAGTGTATGTTCTCTGTCTTTTGATGAATCTTTCAAGATCCACCCTTTTCTCTTCTCTTTCTATTGTAAATTTATTGTGGTTCTTCCTTTCCTGAACAGTCTGAAAAAAGAACAGCAGCTCAAGAATTTGAAATGGGCGAGTGATGCATTCGATGTTCGAGAACTGAAAAAGAAGAACTTGAAAAATGCCACAACAGAAAACAAGCTAACGGAAGTGGTACAAATAAGAAAGCCTAATCTAGAGGACGACCTTGCAAAGTAAATAAAGGAGTGACGAGGAAAGGGAATGGCAATTTTGACTAAAAATTTTCCTGCATAAGTGACTTAAAAAGGAGGGCTTTGTTGGTGCAGTAGATTTATTAAAAGAAAAAAAATCTTTACATACCAGAGCAACAATCTGGCAACAATTCCCACGGACTGGCAGGACAAAATACCATCTTTTTTAAAATAAGCGACAGATATAATTGACGAGAATTTTTTTTTCTCTCACAGATGTTAAATATGGATGAAACAACATTTTGACTGTCCTGCAAATAGAACCATTGATGAAACGGGCAACAATTGTATCCGTGCTTATGGCAGGACTTCATTACGACGAAACTTTATTTGTATTTTATTGAAAGAACTTCATTTACATGTGTGTTAGCTTGTGCCACAGACAGTGACAAACTAAAGTCGGTGAGCATTCTTAAAAGGGAGATTTTCCTATTGACATAATTATTTGGGGGAACCAGAATGGATGGTTTTGCGAAACAATCATCCACGAGTGGTTACAAAAATTTTGGCACTGTCATAAAGGATCGTTTCTAACCAAAGGGACTATTGATAATAGATTCCATGCGTTCTTATTTAATTGATTCAGTGAAAACTAAAAAATTTTCTACGATCTTGGCAATAATTCCTGGTGGCTTGACACAAATCTTCCAACCATTAGATTTGTCAGTTAATAAATCCTTCAAAGTCGACAGCGATGGGAGTGTTGTAAGAGGGAAGGCTTACACACTTATACCAAAAGTGGCAAAATGAATACAGCATGTTATAAAGAAATTGCAAAATGGGTAGGGAAGTGCGTGGAAATCAATAAAAATATTGTCAGTGATATCAGGATTCAAAGAACCTGAAATTATATCCCCAGATAAAGAGATTATAAAGCAAGAGAATGAATGTGACTATCTGGCAGATTTGGACATTTAGATCTTAATTTAGACCAGGATTTGTTAAAAAAAAAACTAAAATTAAAATTTTCTGAACGTGTGTATATTTTCAACATTCTTACCCACAATTTATTTTTGAGTTATGGTTTTATTTCATGTATTTTTCTTTAGTGATATACCATATATCGTGATATAAGTCAAAATTTTGCAACTGTTATATTCACGGTAATGCCATGCGCAAATGAACTTAGTGTAGGGTTTACGCTAATGTGACGTCTCTGTACACTTTTTTAGCCCCGTTTTCCTTGGGTGCGGCATTTACGTTGATCCGGCCTTTCTTCCAGAAAGCGTAACTTGTTCAATGCAAAAATACAGGAATATTTGGATTATAACTTTTTTAAAAGCAGATGAAGATCAAGAACTTGTTTGTTTCTATGCTGTTTATTTATATCCTTTAATGCTGGAATTTTTCAAATAATAAAATAGGAGCAAAGTGCTACAATAAAATTATTCAAATAGGAAGATACGAAAACCCTACAGAAAAGAATGAACAGTTTAAATGTAAAGATGATAATATCTCTTAACATTTTTGTCAGGATGAGTGTTCGGTGCATATTCTTGGAAAACATCTTCGTGAGAGCTTAAAGTCCTGATCTTGAACAGTGAGCTGAATGCAGCTATGTTCTGTGGTAGAAAACTTGTGAATAAGTGGTAGAAGAACTACACTTCAGAGGGATTTAAAATCCTCTTTTATTAAACCACAATTATGTACAGCCACTTCCCAACTCGGAAGGGATACAAAAAATAATGAACGCCTTTTGGGTCTAAACTGAACAATCAAATTTAATTTAAACTAAAGCTAATGAGAAATTAAGTAGTCGTTGCTCACAGAGCTATAACGCGAGGTTGGCCTCTAAACTAAATGGTGCGTAGCAAGGTTTAACTAATACTGACGCACTTAGAATTACTTCAATAAGTAATCACGTAACAGCGCTACGGCTTAGAACTTAAATACCAGCTAGTCAGGCGAACGTTGAATAGAGTAACAGTGGTCTGAGACTAAAAGCTCTCTCACACTGAAAGGGTTCTACCTTTCGTTTAAATATAACTTGGCTCCACTTCAAATTAGCATAAAGCTGAAACGCGCGCTTATTCTAACGGGAAGTTGAAACGAGAAGAGATAGAAAAAGTTAAATTAAAATAAAACTTTGTTAGTTTAACTAAAACCTTACAGTTTTAATTCCACAACTAAATAATGATGAAAAAGAGTGAAAAAGATAGAGCAGTTTATGATAAATGTAAATCATGTTTCACTTATTTCTGCAAAAAATACCATTAGTTAGGAAATATCTAAAGTTTTAAAAATCAGAGATTTCTTTCATTTTTGGATTGCTAGTGTGAAAGAATCCACCAGAACCAGAAAGGAGAAAAATGTTTTAGATTTAGAGAGAATATAAAAAGAACTTGTGTCTTATCTGTGAATGAAATCATATTTAAGGGTTATGATACATGGATTACATTTGAGGGGTATAAACGACTTCTGATTTTAAACGTGAATTGAATCAATAGCTATTTTAAAGTAAGGGAATGGCAAGTAAACAGATAAAATGTTTCTAAACAAATAATATGAAATGTAAAAAAGTAGTTATTTTTAATTGAAAATTGCAGATTAAACTCTCCAGTTTTTTTTTATTTTAACTGATTACTAGAACAAAGGTTCGATAGTATATGAATATATATACTGGAATAAAAACTTTAATTAAAAAAAGTTATGTGTGAAGGTTTTATATAAGGAAACTTAATAAATTAATTATTTTTTATTAGAGTAGTCTATGTCACACATGCATTGAGTTTGACATTTCTGAAGAACAGCAGCATACATAAATTGGAATGCTTTTCTCTTGCTGGCATTCAAAATCGGCTACAGCTTTCTGGAATGTTTTCTCTATATTTGTAGATTCTCTGTTTTGTGGTGCAGGACCTAAAAATTGATAAATATTATATATTCAAAGATGTACCATTTAAATTTAATTATTAAAATTAGATATTATTAAAATACACTAATGTCCATAAATTAAGGATAATTCGGAGTCACGAGGAAATCGAACTCTAAAATAAATATATCACCTGTAGAATCACTACATACATCTTCAAGAATCATATGCAAATTTCAGGAAGTAACCAGATGACACCGATGGTACGTCACAATGACAAGAGTGTAAGAGAGTGATATATAAGGAACACAGGCAAAGAAGTAAAATTGTTCGCAGGCGCTTTATAAGCATTTCAGTGCAATAACCGAATAGTTATGACACAAAGGACGCATTTGGATGATTTTTTACGTGGTAGAATTATCGGCCGTCTGGAATGTGGGCGTACCCAACTGGAAGTATCAGACGAACTTGGAATTGCCCAGAGTGTCATCTCCAGGCTTTGGCAACAATTCCAAGATGATGGTAATGTGAGTAGACGTTACAGCACAGGTCGCCCCAGAGTTACAACGCGGAATGAGGACCGGTATTTGGCAGTTACTGCCAAAAGAATCAGGCGGAGCACAGCCTCAGACCTGTCTCGTCAGCTCTCTTCAGCCACTGGTACGACAATTTCAAGGCAGACCGTGTACAGACGCTTAGGGCAGATTGGTCTATATGCTCGTAGACCTGTCAGATGCGTTCCACTTACTGCAACTCACTGTCGCCTGCGGTTAGCCTGGAGTAGAGAGCATGCATTGTGGACACCGCAACAGTGGGCTTGTGTGATGTTTTCCGACGAGTCCAGGTTTAGCTTGCAGTCTGATTCTCGCCGGACTTTCATATGGAGAGCTCCAGGTACCCGTTACCACCAAGAAAACATCATTGAACGACACCGTTACGGTGGTGCAGGAGTGCTCGTTTGGGGTGGAATTATTCTGGGTTCCAGAACTGACCTGCATGTTCAAATTGGAACCATGACAAGCCAAATCTATCGGGACGTCATTCTGGAACAACATGTACGTTTGTTTCGGGGCGCCATGGGCGCACAATTTGTGTTTATGGATGACAACGCCCGTCCTCACCGTGCAAACATCGTAAGCGAATGCCTTCAATCGGAGGATATCACCCGTATGGACTGGCCAGCATTCTCACCGGACTTGAATCCAGTAGAGCACGTGTGGGACATGCTTGGCCGACGAGTTGCAGCCCGTCAACCTCCTCCTACATGTCTACCGGAACTTCGGAGAGCATTGCTTTTTGAGTGGTGTAATATCCCCCAAGATCAGATCGATAATTTGATACTCAGCATGCCTAGGCGTTGTACGGACTGTATTGCATCGTCTGGGAGACATACAATGTATTAACAATCATACCAACCATGTAATATTGGTTTTTTGTAAATAGTTTTTTTTTGTAATTTGCTCCAGGGAGAAAAAACTGCACTTAGAATTCCAGGGAGAATTGCTTTTTTTAATAATATCAAACATATAGCATCTTTTTTTGCTCTTTACCTTTGTTTAATAAATAAGCTTTACAAATAAGTAAAATTTGTTTTGCTTCTAACTCTTCCTTTGGCTGATTTTGCATTATCCTTAATTTATGGACATAAGTGTAGTTCTATGTCTGAAGTGATATTTGAATTTAGTACTGTTGCGTTAAGTAATACATTGTAAACAATCTCAGAATTATTTTAGGATTTATTCTTTTATGTTTGATGCATCTAAAGGTATTTCGAATGCTTTCATTCACTGGCCAGGAATGCTAGATATATGTAAAATTATAAATTTTGCCCATAAATGTAATCTGTTTTAATGTAATAAAAATGTTACTGTACTGTAATAAAAAATGTTACATCTGTGTGTTAAATTTGAACAAATTTTTAGTATGATAATTTTTTTTAAATTAATCTTGTATAGTCAGATTTTAATTACCAATATTTAAATGCACAATGTTATGCTATAAATATAGTAATACAATTTCTAATAATAAAAACGACAAATAAATTTGGAGGGTAAAATAAATGAATTTTCTTCAGATTGTATTACTTATTTTATTAAACCACTCGAAAGTTATTTCTTTTAGGAGGAATAATTTCATAGAGGATTTTCTGTGGCAAGCCAATTTCTATATTTACGTTACAAAGAGGAAACAACCTGTTTAGTTGGCAGGAATCGAACCCAAGATAAGTTATCAGGTTTTTTCTATATTGGACATTGATGTCATAGATGGGGAGATAGGATGATGTCTCTTTTCATTAGAATGAAAAAGACATTTCCAACACCTACAAAGCTGCACTATTTTACAAGACGACACGTAACAAATGTTAAAATTAAAACACGAAATATGTATTTGCGAAAGTATGAATCACACTTCTTCCATGTGCCAGTAGTAGTAGAACTAAACAGTTTGGGCTTCCTTTGAATGGAAAATCTGAAAACCAAGATGCTTAGAAAATATGAAAAGTCTTCTCGCTTTTCATAAATCAGCAGACGGCATTTGAATTATTTGAAGAACGGCCAGCTAAAAAGCGGAGGATTTTACACTTGATTCGCAATTCTGCAACATCCATTAATGTCGAAAATTTATAATATACTGTTGCGAGCTACGGGATCGTTGACATTTGTTTAAATAATGAGTTTAGATAAGCAGGTAGAAACGAACAATTTATTAGGAAAATAAACTCAACAAATAGTACACAGCACAATAAGAGCTAGAAATAACTCAAGGAGAACGCGAATATTTAGCAATTTCTCCTTTAAATCACTCTTAGAGCCGTTGCACTCATAACTAAAAAATCCATAAATTTATATAACAAATAATTACTTATATAAGTCATGTAACCACAAATTAGATTAAACGCAAAATAAAGCATAAAATTACCATTCTAAACACGATAAATAAATAAATAAAACAGTACAAGATACCATAAGAATACAGAAAATTAAAAATACAATCAAGAAGGATTAAAAGGATTTACAAATATTTACAACATCGTCCCCTTCTTCAGGATTACACGCTCCAAGAGTGCAATCCGCAAGATCAAAGATAACTAATTATCATACCGTAATAATGTGCAAGTCAACCGTACCTTAGGTTTTTTTTTGTATAGCAACCACTATATCTTCAGTTTCTTGATCACGTGGTAGAGCCCTTTTCAAGATGTCTAGCTTCGGAGAGATCCCGTGACATGCTTCGGGTTGTAGAATTTCGGGTTTCCTTCCTTGAATTCTCTCTCCGTCAAACTTGGCATCATATCTCCTCTTCATCCTTTCGGTAGCTGTCGTAGTACTTCCCCAGGAAAACCGATGAATGTCTTCTAAACGCGCCTGCAGATCTTCCACGTTATGTTTAAGCAAAGAAGGTGTGTGTGGCGGTCGTCCGAAGAGCAGGTCACACTATAGACTATGATCACAACCAAAAATCATTTGCGATTAAGGAAATCCAGTGCTGTCATGAACAGCCCCCCTAAACGCTTACAGGAATAATGGCAGCTTTTGATCCCATGCCTGCTGATTTTGGGATGCAAATAGAGAGAGATGGTTCAAGATTACTCTATTGAACCTCTGCACCGTGCCATCTGACTGTAGATATAAAGAAATGGTTTGAGAAATGGTTTCTCGTCTCCATTCCCAGAATTCAACAAAGTCCTTTAAATGTGGAAGATGTTAGGTTCGTTCTTTGATCAGAATGAATAAGGAAAGGCAATCCAGATCATGAGATTCATTTCATCACTAAGATTTATGCAACGGTTGAAGCTGATGGCATAAGCTTCAGCCATTTACTAAAGTAGTCCATGGTGTACTTCTTACCCTTAGTTACACGAGGTAAAGACCTTAGAATGTCCAAAATAATCCTCTAGAATGATGCTCCCGCACTGTAAACTTTCCCGTATACGTGTTTGCGGGTCTCTTCGAGCTTCACATGCATTATATGATTTGAAGCACTTTCCTACATTTTCTTCGCCTTCATCCTAGAAAAAACATTCACGAACTTTATGGAGTGTCTTTGTTAAACCAAAATGAACTCCTAGGGCTTCTATAAATCTCTGACAGAACAATACACACTCGAGATCTTGGTAAGATGAACACACTCGAGATCTCGGTAAGATGAGTTGCCATTCGAAACTCTTTACGTCATCAGCATCCCATCTGCAGTAGAGAATTCTATTCTGCAGTTGAAGGATATTCTACAAAGTCCAATATTTTTCCGTCGTCAGACTAAACTGTGCCATTTAATGCCAGCTGGGTTTCTCGTTCACTGTTTCCATTAATTTCATTAATAGCCTCGATTCAGGATCTTTCACTTAGGCGGCCTCTTTCAGTCCTTCGCTGCTCCAAGGATTAGTTTCTGATGTTGAAGAGTCTGTGTTAATTTGTCTGACAACTAGAATTTCAAAGACACATTTTAACTCAACTTTGAAATAGTGTTGCCACTTTTCTGAATAAGGTTTTCTTGCAAAGTGCATTATCACTCCCGTGTGAAGTCCATCTGTTATGTAAAATTTCCATGTCATGTTCTTATAACCTCTGACTATTGACTTGACCCTCCTGAATTTTGAAATTCAGCAGCCAAATTAATTACGAATGTTCGGTTCACAGTTTGTGGCAGTAGAGAATTTACGGCAGTATAGACAGAGGTGAAAATATCTTTGTGACACAGTTATTTCTTTCAGGATAAGTGAGATATTTGCTGAAATAGGTAATAACGTACTCTTGGCCATCAAGTTTATGTGAAAGAACAGCTCCAATTCTTCCGTTGCTGGCGCCTATATGGAGAATCCAGTCGTATTCCGGTTTTAGATGAGCCAACACAGGACAGGAAATCAAAACATTCTTCAGGGTTCTAAATGCTTCTGACATTCATCAGTCCATGAGAAATTTTGCTTTGTTTCTGTTAGGTGGTGCAGAAGTCATGCGAATTTAAAGAAACATTTGACAAATACTCTGTAGTAAGTGCAGAGGTCTAAAAAGCTTCTTAATTGACGAACGTCTTAAGGGCGACATCAGTCACAAACAGCTTTCATTTTCTCAGGATCTCTGAGTACACGTTCAGAAAAGATAGTATGACCAAGACAGCCAACGTCTTGACGATAATTTACATTTTGAAGGACTAAGCTTCTCTAGTACTTTTCAGATGATTTTCTAAATATTTTTTAAAAGTGCGGTCAACAATAATAATGTCGTAGAGATGTACAAGGTATGCTTTGTATGACAGCTTTTCAGAACTGTTTCTGTTAGACGTTCAAATATCTCTGGAGCTTTGCACAATACAGAAGGTATTGCTTTAAACTGCCAAGGTCTTTGACAGCTTTTAAATGCAATTTTTCACGATCTTGAGGGTATGTATCCATTTGCCAACGAG
>KK117242.1:232820-249739 GCA_000611955.2 Stegodyphus mimosarum
TGAATTTTCAGCGGATTGTATAGAGAATCAAATATATGTTTTTTCGTCACTGTTACAAATCGATCGTAGAAACCTTTATTGCATGTCATAAAAATAACGACTGCGAGGGAAACGAGAGAGCAGACGGCCTCAAAAATAATGCAGCAACAAAGCAAGAAGGTGATAGCAGTCAAATTCCATGGCCACAGTCAGACCTCAAATACTACACGATTTAACAGCTGTCACTAGAAAAATGGCAGGACCAATGCCGAGACGGTCCCCACGGACGAAGAACCTATTGCTTCCTTCAAAAAGTACACAAAGCTCGCACTATCACTTCATACTTCCTAACTCAATACATCATAAGACACGACCCCTTCCCCACATACTTCCACGAGAGAAATCTGTCAACAACGGACATGTGTGTATGTGGGGAAAGGGGTGGGGCAGATCATTACTTGTTTTATTGCCCGCAGACTTACAACCATCATATCAAGCATCATACCAACATCGAAACTGAATTTAAAAGATTCGTTGTTAAGCATCACAACATCCACAGCAATATTAAGACAATTATCAACAAGCTCCATCAGTACGGACTTGACTTTTGCCAGCCATAAAAGTGAAAATACTACCCTCAAGACCACAGAGACATCGCCAGATAGTAAAAACAAGGAAGTCATTTATTCAAGGAGTTACCTTCAGTTACTGCAATACAAACCTAAAATAGGAACCCATAAATCAAACCACAAAACGAATGTTTACATGCTTCAACAAGCTGTACTTGAACTCGACCTTTGAACTTTGAACCACTAGTGCACGCAATCCAACGAAATGAACTTTGAAGCCTAGACTACATATGCATAAACATTCACAATTCCAAAGCACCAACCTCATAAATATGTAATCCTCTCAATACATACTCTTTCTGTATTATGGAATTTTTGCATTCTCATACTGTATTTCGTACTCTTAGTATTTGAAATTATGTCTTTTAATTAATTTAATTACTATACTTATTTTTATAACTAATTCCCTGTACCCTGTCAAATTATTTTTCTGTGCACAAGTACCATGAGCCCATGAATTTCATGCAACCTTATGAAACTATTGTCCTATTCTGCAAAATGCAACTTTTAATAGTACCCAATAAAGGCCCAAGGCTTGGCACTGGTGTGCCCATGGGGGTGCAGTTATCTAGTTAGTTAGTATATGTGGGCTTTACCATTTTTGTCAATGACAATGTCCTGATGCCCCATATACTTGTTACTGTAACTGTAACTGAATGTGATAAAAGTAAATATCGCAGAAGGAAGCATTATTTACATTAATTGCTGGAAAGCATATAAGTCTGAATTGCGGGACGCCGCCTCTGAACACTTTATTGTCAATCACAAATATCATTTCCTAGACACACAAACAATACAGCGTCTGTGAAGCAGTGCTAAACAGCGTAATAAATGCTATCGAGGTACTTCTCGGAAGCACCTCGATTCTTATTTGTATTAATTTATTTGGAGACATTTTAAAACAACTGACAATTTCTCTGCATATTGAAAGAGATTAAAAATTGTATGTCATCCCTTAAATTTCAATTATGTTTAGCCGTTTTATTATTTTTTTTATAGATTGTGATTGTAATATATGTAATTAACCTTTCAACTAAATTAAAATAATATGTTTCGATAGTTACTTATTGCTATGCGTTTTTCCTTGCGTTAAAGTTATCATAATTACTTTTGACATCAACAATAATTTGTCGAATTTTTACGGTCTCGATAACGCAATTGTGCGAGCATAAATAATGCTTCCTTCTGTGGTATTTTCTTTTGACTTTCATTAAAGTTTTCTGTACCACCGACTAAGAAACATTCATTTGATTCTCCGTACAGTTCTCTGAAAACCCATTGTGACGAAAGAAAGCGCCCAACGTTATTTCTTCTTCTACTGAAAAGGATTTCGTGTTTAATCCTAGTATACGGTGCACACGGGATCTGAAAACTTTTGGCGACATTATGTTGAGCAGTAAACGCATCATTTTGATGTTGGCGACAATTTTCAAAATCGCGCCAAGGACACTAGGATTTTACACTAGTATTTTACCGGCTTTCGTCTATTTCAATAATTTGTCACAGCCACCGATTTTCAACTAGGCCGAACAATTAAACCTGCAGCACACACCTCATGCATGTCTTGAGAGATGTCACAAATCTTGAGAGATGTCGAGTCGTCAAAAACGAAATTGCTTGCGAACTTTTCTTAAGCCTGCTTTAGTGAAGTCCAGTCATCACCAGTGTACAAACCGTTGAAGTATCCACCCGATCCATATCAAATTAAGGCTGCGTGTTCAAATCACGTCCGGGTCACCAATGTAGCAACCATTGTGGTACACACGCTATCTTCGCTGCCCATATCGCATAACATATTCTCACTGCAGCCATAATAGACAATAAAATTTAATCTTTATTTCATAACCATATATGTTTACTACTTCTTGAGAGCCGGTCTCTGTTCTGCCTCTCTGCTTTCCCCAAGGAAACTTCTCCTTAGGGTTGCCGTATTTATTAGCAGCTACGTGGACGCAAGATGCGCTTCTTATCGCTATCATCACAATTATGCCGATTAAACGGCAAATGTTCTTAAGCGGGAAAACGCTCAGAAATGTATAAATATCCCAAATAAACTTAATTTTTAACTATTAAAAATGTTGATAATAGCGCTCAGACGGAGCAGGTTACACAACAGCAGTTGCAATTCCAGATTCCCAGTACTTCACCCATTTTGATTAAGCCAACAGAAGACAGCGAACCGACTCACTACCTACAAAACCTCTTAACCGTGATTGATGCAAAATTTTTTGGCTGCCTCAACAGCGAATTTATCAAAATTCTTCCAAATCCAGATGATGATCATAGTAAATTTATCAACATGTTTAATGCCCAACAGATTGTATGTCATAATATCAACAAAAAATTTAAGCAACCTATTCAGATTTTATCAAGAGATCTTCCAATCCATACCAGTTGTGATAAAATTATGTCAGATTTAAAGATTTTCTGTGCGTAAGGCGACCCAGCTCACCCGACGACGGACTCGTGCACTTATGCCACGTTTCATGATTCAGATTCTACCCTCGGATAATATGAAACATATCTATGACCTCAAAGACCTGTTCTTGTTTTCTATCAAAGTAGAAAAAATTGTTTCGGAAAATCAGGTCCCTCTGTGCCACAACTGCCAGTTGTGGCTTCATTTTCTGAAATATGCCACCTAAGTGCGTTAAGTGCTCTTTAGGGCACCGGACAAAAGAGTGTCCGCAAGCTGGAAAAAACTAAGTACCCACGTGCTGCAACTGCGGAGAAAAGCGACATCCTGCGTCTTATCGTGGGTGTTCTAAATTTCCCACAAATAAATTTAGCAAGAAATATTTGACAAAGCCAATAGTCAGCTACTCACAAGCCTTGGCAGAAAAAACCTTCATCTCCATAAAACCCAAACTAGTATAAATACTCAGGTGAATCCGCTCGCTGCTGATGAAATCAACTCTAATATTTCTGGCTTTGTTAAATGTTAAAATGCTAAAATCTAATACTATGAGTGCAACCTAATGCAAACTCCGATTATTCTATAACTGTTAGTAAAGTCTAGTTTGAGCGCTTTCCCGTCTGTCTTTGCTAAGGATGAACTTAAGATTAATCTATCTGACCTTAGAACATACTTGATATAAAAAATGAAATACTACCTTTGATAAGTTTTATGTCTTTTTTTGCAAATTATAAAATAATTACCTTTATTAATAACTAACATAATTAATGTACCTTTATGCAGCCAGTGTGCTGCCATCTAGTGTAAACTTTTTAAACTTCCCCTTTTTGTTCCCTTACTTGACTTGATTCGAATAGTGTCAGCTCGCGACAGCGCGCTTTTACTCAGCATCAGGTAATGGGATATCAGAAACAACAAAAGGATGAAGAAGTTGGAATCAAAGTAATTGAACGAAAGAGTTTCACATAGCCGCCATCATTAGGCGAAATGTAAGGGAGTAAAAATATAGAAGGTTTATTGTGTGAAGTGGTAATGAGCAATGAAGTAGCGCTTCATATAAAAAAACGTAGTGTTGGGTATGAAGTATATCCGAAGGATATTTGTGCTTTTCTCTAGAAAAAGGTGTGCATCGTAAAGAATTGATGCAGCTGTTTAGATGCAATAACACAAAGAGGAAATACTTTGAAGCATGTGTTTAAATATAGTAGTGAATGGTATCAATTTGAAGGTCTCTATGAATATATGAATTTGGAATATACCAAGGTGCTTTCATGATAGCACGAAGAGTTTTAATTTCAGTGATTTGGATTTTATTAATGTGAGTTTTCGCAGCATGTCTCCAAACTAACAAAAAATAGAACAGTGCAGGTCGAAGGATAGATTTGTATAAAATCTGTTTGTTGTTAACTGCAAGGTTACTACATCTGCCAATGACAAGTTACATGGTGATAATAGAGATGTTGAATTTTATGAGTTTCATGCAAGTGTTGTCGAAAAGTTAGTTTTTTGTCGAGAGTGACTCCGAGGTACTTCACTTGATCAGTCCATTGAATTTCATCATCGAAGAAGATGGATTTTGGCGGAAGGAGGTTTGTATGTCCTTTTCTAAAACTAACGGTTTTAATTTTATCAATATTAACAGCAATTCTCGAGAGAGTCAACTAATGTTCCAGTATATCCAGATTATTTTGAAGGAAAATTTGAACAGTATTGATTTTAGAAGCTTGGGTTGTAATAGCAGTATTGTCGGCAAAGAGTGTAATAGCGATATGAGATTCTTTTGAAATATCATTAGTGTAGATATTGTAAAGAAACGGAGAAAGACCAGAGCCTTGTGGAACTGCTGTGATACTTCTGGTAGTTGAAAGGGTTTTTCCAATTCTAACAGCAAAAGTCCGATTTTGGAGATAAGACGCAATAAGTCGTATGAAATGGTCAGGAAAATTAAGCTTGATTAATTTGTATATAAGTTCTCGGTGCCACGCTTTGTCAAATGCTTTGGCAATATCTAAAAATATTGCGCCGGTGGGGAATTTACAGTTGAAGTCATCAGTAATGTAATTGATAACTCGGAGAAGCTGTTGATTAGTACTGTGGGGATGTCTAAATCCAAATTGTTCGTCAGGAGTATAAGAGCTAGGAGGCGTGATGCGATTCATGTAAAATAGAATATTTTTTTTCAGCAATTTTGGAAATTTGACTAACCGATCGAACGTAATTTTGAGAAGAGGTAGAGTTTTGATGAGGTTTTGAAAACACAACAATAATGGCATGTTTCTATACTTTAGGGAAGTAAGAAAGCTTGATGCAGTTGATGATTTTAGTTAAACAAGTAATTGTGTTGATAGGAAGGTGCTTGAGTGCTTTTGATGAAATATCATCGCGGCCAGGAGCTATTTGGTTTTTAAAGAGCTGACAAAGTCCGCGACAATCCTTGCTGAGGCAATAAAGGTGAAGTTCAGTGGTCCAGGACTATTAAGGAAGGGAGATACGGAACTATTGACTTTCGTAATATGATTATTATCATATGGAACGTATTTTCAAGAATGTTAGCAAAAGTGCTGGCTTTATCTGCATCAGAATAAAGGAATCCATTATTGCCTTGGAGTGGAGGTATCTGCTTAAAAGTTTTTTTAAATTTGCGAGCAATGCCATAGAGGGAATTGTCCTCAGTCGCAAGAGTGTTTAGTTAGTTTTCCCACCATTCAGATTTGAATTCCTTGATTTCTTTTTTAATGCTCCTTTGAAGAGTATTAAGGTGAGCTTTGATTCTTGGGTCCCTTGTAGATTGACATAGTTTCCTGATACCATTTTTGTATTTAATATTTTGCCTTATGTTGTTCGGAAGCAGGAGAAATGGATGACTACTGATGATTTGTTGGTGGGAGAATTTAGAGCTTGTTGAATACAATTAGCAAAAAGTCGTATCTCTTTATCAATATCTTCATTGTTGACAATGCGAGGATTTCCAGAAATAATTTCAGTTAGAATTTGAGAATACTTATTCCAACTTATAATTCCAGTACTTCCGGTTAAAGCAGGTAGAAAACAGTTGATTTTAATTTCAAGAAGGATGAGGTTGTGAGAAGATAAAGCGAAAATTACAGTGACTTGACAATTGAGATTATTTGAAAGAAAGAAGTGAATGATGGAAGAGCTCTAATAACCAACATGCGTTCGTTCATCTGGAGCATGAATTACGTAGTTTTTGCTTTGTATCAAGTTGAAAATTTCAGTACCTTTCCTGTTGCTAGCACCTGGGTTTCAGCACTGATGCTTCGCATTAAAGTCCCCACCGACAAGGCTAGGATAATTTGGGTCCAGGAGATGTTCAAGTTCAGATATAGTAGGTCTATTATTCGGAGGAATATAAATGTTGGAAATAATAAATTTGGTATAATTGATTTCACTTCTATAGAATTACTTTCGAAAGAAGTAGACAGATTTTGTTTGAGTTGATGACGTAGGCTTCTTTTGACGTAAGTAATGATGCTACCTCTGCGTCCCGTAGTACTAGTTCGGACACCCGAACTGCGTATGTAATTTTTTACCTTTCAGTGTCCCCATAATCTTTTTGCCAGTTTGTTTCAATTAGCAAGGAATTCATCTGGTTTAATCACATTATCCACGATAATAGGTGAAACTTTATTGCTATTACGAGAATTTTTGTCTGTTGAGTTTTTGCTCTCTGGTGCTTTCTTTTTATTTATTTTGGATGTGGAGTTACATTAACTTGCATGGTATCATCATTTGATTCTAAATGTTGGAATTTATTTTTGGTTTTCAAATTATCTTCATTTTCACTATCTGAAGAGTCAGTAGATCGTTTATGATGTCTCTTTCTTTAAAGCTTGCATACTCTGGTACCTTACTTCTTCCACTAACAGCCAATCATTAAGCACTTGGTCAAGTGACTCCTTCATGTCACCGACCATGCCACGCCACCTTGCTGCATTCTAACACTCGTTCATCTGAGCTTCGACCTCGTTGCCTGATGTACGTCTTTCTCCAATCCCTCTACAACGATAGCTGAACTCTTACTTCTTGAATTCTTACTTACCTACCACCCACCGATCTTCATAGCTTATAACTATTGCCCTATTCTAAATATATTGCTATCCACAAAACTTATGTTATTCATTATATGAAAAAAACTACACCGGAATTTGGTTCCTGGCTGCCTAAGACTGAGCTTTGACCTATTTTTTATTAACATTTCGCACTTTAAGCCTAACATATTTGCGAAAATGCGGTTTTCTCGGCGAAAGTTTTTGGCGATAACTTTTCGCCAGCCCGGTGCATCTGGCACACCAGTTTCAGTGAAATTTAGAATTTTTGTTGCAATCTTTTGAAGTTATTAGTCACATGTTTAAAATTTCAAGCAACCCGTTTTTGCACCCTTGTAAAAACGGTTGTTGGAAACATAGAAACTAGGCCGATCCTTTTTAATGAAATTACTTTAAAGGGAGCAATGTTTCGGTTTATTATGAAATGTAATGTTAGTGAATATTAGTCTACTTTGTAGTAGGGCAATGCCAATATTGTATATATAAAATGATATAATAAATAAAAATAGATAAAAAAGTGACACATGCTGTGTTTACTGGATGTATTGCCTATTGCTGTCAACAAAGAGTTTGAAAAAAAGGAAGGAAAAAATGAAACGAAGTACCTATTTCATCATTTATCATCCAATTAGGCACATTTATTAACGGTATACAATAATATAGGAATTAAACACGCAACAAATAACGAAATCAATATTAGGATGTTTTCTGCATGATGGACATTTTGATACCTTATTCATACCAGTTTAATTTGTGAGTTTCTGAAAAGTATTCATATTGTGTATTTTCCTTTAGAAATTTATGAAGTATTATTTTATGAAGTATTATATTTTATGAAGTATTAAAGTCCCAACACTTTGTAATAGCAAACACAGGAAGCTGAAAGTATGAATTGTTACTCAGCAGTAGCAGTGAAGTGTATAGTAAAATAGAGAAAATTAGAAACTTCTTACTGTCATACCTCTCTTTGCTATTGAAATGAAATGCTAAAACGATACACTAAACCAGAGATGGGCATTAAGTAGATCGCGATGGACCGGTGGACCATTAAGACATTTTGAGGTAACCGCCCTTACTAAGGCCTAAGATGGGCATACTAATAGAAACATGCTTATGGAACACCGACGCCACCTAGACTGGAGAATCTGCTTTTCAAATCGATGCGACTGTGTTTACTTAAAGAAATGATTTGTTGAATAGATAGACGACATATGTATCTTCCATGGAAGAGCATGATGGCGCTTAAGTACAAACGTTAGTTACAAATTCATCGGCTCACATTATGTCCGCTGCTCGCTGCATTGAATACTGCCACGGGTCTAGCAGTCGCTAAAATTCTTTAAACATGCAACTTGACAATTTTGTATTTTTGTAGAAAAAATAGTAATGTATTATATTTTAAAAGAGGGACATAATGTCGAAAACGAAGTATAGAATGGAAAGAACAGTTTTTCTTTACAATGGTGAATGCAAAATGTCGGTGCTAAATATGTCATGCAAGTGTGGCACTTCCAAAAAAAAGGAAACGTTGAAAGGCATTTCAAAAGTAGTCATGGAAGTTTTGATACAGATTTTCCGTTAAAAAGGAATTGCGTAAACAAAAATTAAAAGAATTTAAATCGCAATTAATCGTACAAAAATCATGTTTTATTAAACCCAATACTATATATATCTAAGGCTACAACAGTTGCATCTTTTCGTGTGACTCATGTATTAGCAAAACATAAGAAACCTTTCGAAGTTCTAGAAATGATAAAAAAAGCGTTTCTGTAAACCAGCGATTAATTATTTGATTCATTCAAGAACAGAAATGAAATTATTTCCGCAATTAAAAACGTACAATTTTTTGATAGAGCTGTCACGCGCCGTATAGCAGTAATGGAGTATAATCTGGCTGATAAGCTCACCGAAGATATTACAATTCGTATTTGCTTTTCCTTGCAATTTGACGAATCTACGGGTATGATTAATATTTCTCAATTTTGGATTTTTATAAGAATGGTTTTTAAGAATATGACTGTAAAAGAAGAATTATAAAAATATTACCTCTAAAGAAGAAAGCGCGAAGTAAAGATGTTTACTGCGCCTTCAAAAAATGCATAGAGGAGAAACAAATTCCAATTTATAAAGTTGAATCGATGATGATGGAGATTCAGCAATGACGGGCACATTCAATGGATTTTTGCTTTGTATATTAGAGACGATGACATACCGCAGTTCCTTCCATATCATTACATTGTTCACCAACAGGCTCTTTGTTGTAAAATTCTAAATATGCGTAATGTTATGGGAATCTGCATGAAAATATGAACTCATTTCGAGGAAGAAGTCTTCACAGAAGAATGTTTCGGGTTCAACTAGAAGAAAACGAATCTGATTGCGGGGAATTGGTATATCATGTATATGTTCGTTGGTTAAGTCGGAGTATATTTTTACAAAGATTCAGGGACCTACTACAAGAGATAAATGATTTTTTGGAATCAAATGATAAAGCGTGCATTGAACTTAGTGATGACGTTTGGTTGATGGATTTAGTTTGTTGATACACTCACTTCTAAAAGTTAAGTACGGAGAGGAAAATGCTAATTTCCGGAAGCCAATCAGAATTGAAGAGGGTGCATTCACCGCAGAGGTAGATGGAACTATGCAAATATGTTAGGTAACAGCCAATCGTGCTTTCATGTCAAGAAATATGCAAAAAAGGCAGTCTTATAAGAAGCCAGCTTTATGAAGGGTTACAGAAGTTGATTGTAAGTGCTGATAGAAGGTGTTTAAAACTTTCGTACAATTTGTTTTCAAATGTTTCTATAACTTCCAGAAGACGAATGGAAGATTCTGAGCAATGGCGTTCTGTGGGGCGCATTGAAGCAGGACAGTCGATCACAGATGTTGCTCTTTTCTTCTGCTTTCATCCTTCTGTAATTTCACGTTTATGGAAACAATTCCAAACCACACATATAGTTGTCCGAATGCCCGTATCCGGTCGCTCAAGGATTACAACCCACGCGGAAGATCGATATATTGCTATTGTAGCCAAGCGGAATCGCAGAGCAACCTCCACACGTGTGACATCTATGGTTACAGCGTCCATTGGTTAGGCGATATCTGCAGCTATTGTACGCCCGGGTACCTCGAGTTTGTGTTCCTCTATCCGTCCAATCAAGAGGAGCACGATTACAGTGGTGCCGGGAACATGTCAGTTGGAATGTGTCTGACTGGGTCAATGTCATGTTGACTGATGAGTCAATATTTGCTCTGGAGCCATATGACAAGCCTATAAGGATATGGCGTGAACAACGAATACGCAATCAGTCCCGAAACATCGCCGAACATCCCGCATTCCGAGGCGGAAGCATTATGGTGTGGGCAGGGATTTCATTAGGATATCGCACCGACCTGCACATCTTTAAGCGGGGTTCTTTGACGGCTGTCCGGTATCGAGATGAAGTCCTAGAACCCGTTTGAGATTGTATGCTGCAGCAGTTAGCCATACGTTTGTTTTAATGGACGATAACGCACGTTCCCATAGAGCTGACATCGTCGACGACTACCTGAAGAGTTAAGGGATTGCGCGTATGGCATATTCGCCCGACCTTAATCCCATTGAAAATCTTTGCGATGCTCTCGGCCGTGCTGTATTTTCCCTTTCCCACCTCCAGCCACTCTTATTGAGCTGGAAACTTCTTTACAAGAAGAATGACGATTGCTTAATTCTGCGGTGGTTGACCACCTAACTGAAAGCATGGTCACAAGGTGTGAATTTTGTATACAGATGAGGGTGGATCACATACCCTATTAATGGCCTTTTTTCATTTTATGCTGTAATATCATGATAATGTAATAACACCACTCCGAATTTGAGAGACGTTTTCAAGAATTCATTGGACTAGAACCAATTGTTACATTCATGTGTTACCCGTTTCCGAAGTTGATGTGGGAGAAATAACTGAAAATATAAATGATATAGTCTCTTTATCTTTTGCGGAAAACGAAGTTTTCTTCCTTCAGATGACATAATTTTAAAAGCACATAGTTCAGAACCTAAGAATAACTTTTGGAATTTAATGGACGAAGTAAAGTATCCTAATTTAAAGAAAGTTGCATTTCATTCAGCATCGTTCTTTGTCTCTACCTACGTGTGTGAATCTGCATTCTCAACGACGGATGTAATTAAGATAACATATCGTTTCGATCTCACAGAGGACCACTTAGAATCCAGTGTAAGAGATTAACAGCTAGTAACTATAACTCCTACTTCTACTAACTATGATAGTACAATTTTTGAGACCGATAATTACACGCTGCTTTTAATATAATAATTATAAAAATAATTTAATTTGTATAATAAGCTGTCTTGAACGATAATAAATAAAGCATAGCTGGACAAGCAACTATGATAACAAAAACAGATCGTTAATAAATAGAATAAACATTATTTTGTTTTTCGTTGCTACGAGTTCGTTGGGTTGTAGTAGGCAGGTCGCCACAGTACTCCCCCTCCAGTGCTAACGATACTATAATAAATACTTTGGGTTGATGCGAACTCGACGACCGGAGCATGTTCTTGTCGTAGCATCCGATAAGTCGGAAGTCGTGGTTTCTGTGGAAGGCTTGGAACAGCTTGTACTGAAGCCCGTTGGAGATAGATGTGGATCTTGACATGGAATTTGCGATGGTGAAGACGCATTCGCTCCAGTGGCTTCTGGTATCCAGATAAATGCCGGCTTAAGAAGGTCGATACTAACGACGACTTCTTTTTCGTTGACCGAAATTTTAAATGTTTTTTCGTTTCGAGCTAGCACTTGATGTGGCCCTGAAAATTGTGGTGCGAGAGAAGGCTTTGAAGCATCCCATCTGAGTAAAATATGAGATGAGTGTCTAAGTTCTTCATGCACGAACACGGTTTGTTTGCAATGACGGCTGGTAGGAACTGGTCGCAATTTTGGCATGCACTTTCTAAGCCGATGCACGAACGTAACAGGATCTACGTTGCAGGTCGATGAAATTGACTGAATGTACGAAATCCCCAGGCAAACGGAAATTAGTACCATATACCAGTTCAGCAGAAGAGGCATTCAGATCCTCTTTTAACGCTGATCGAAGACCTAGAAGTACAGTAGGTAACACATTAGTCCATTGTAATGCAGTGTGTCATCGAATTGATCAATGGAATTGTCGAGCGATGAAATCTCTCGACAATTCCATTGGAACTTGGATGGTAGGGGCTGTTTCTCACTTTGTAAGTGCCCAAATACTTAGTGACGTTAAGAGTTGGGACTCAAAATGACGCCCCTGGTCAGTAGAAATCTGCTCTTGAACTCCAAATCGAGAAATCCAAACGGTGTAAAATGCCTTTGCCACCGTATCAGCTGAAATATCTACCAAAGGAACGGCTTCGGGCCAGCGAGTAAATCGATCAGTGCAAGTAAGAAGTTAGGAATATCCATTACAAGGCGGCAATGGCCCGACCAAGTCGAGGTGCACCTGATTGAAACGAAATGAGGGCAAATGAAAATTTTTAAGTTGGCTGGTGGTGTGTCTGACAATTTTTAGACAGCAATTGAGAAAGCCTCAGATCACCCAACTGTAAATCTTGCAACAGCTGCTTGATTTTAACTGTCTCGAATTCTTCATAAATTAATTTCTTTTTTAAAGATCTGTTTTTGTTCGTTGCAGGTGAACTCAAAATTATTTCACGAGCTGATTGTAGTACCTCTGATTCTAACCCGGCGCTCGCTGTATAAAATTGAGTTTCGTTGGCAGTAATGTGACTCAATTTAAACTGCGCATCCAGTTGAATGAACCATAATGATGGGTCTCGGCAACAAAAGGGCAATGGCTTACCTGCCACTCGCGCCAGTTGTGAAGCAGCATCGTTGTCAACCATTTTAAATCAATCAAATATGCACAACGCAGAAAAATAATCATAATCAGTACAACGCTTGAAATCACAGGTGAAATGTCTTACTTGCATCTCATCACACTGGATAACTTATTGTTGCTCAAGATACAAACACCATATTCATGCAACATTGCAGGTTGCTATTCGTGATCATGTCCGGGCCACCTATTACGGTAGTACAATTTTTGAAACAGATAATTACACGCTGCTTTTAATATAATAATAATAAAAATAATTTAATTTGTGTAATGAGCCATCTTGAATGAGAATAAATAAAGCATAGCTGGACAAGCAACTATGAAAACTAAAACAGATCTTTAGCAACTAGAATAAACATTATTTTTTTTCGTTGCTATGAGTTACCAGACTGGCAGCGTTGAGTTGTAGTAGGCAGGTCGCCACATAACTGTAACTACGAGAACTAACTGTGATGAAGTGATTTATTTCTTTATGTATTTTGAACTGTTTGATAAGAAACGCTATAGGATCTCTCTCTCTTTGGCCACATAAACTAATCTAGATTCTTCTAAAGGACCTGGCGTCTTCTCGCACAGGTTTGAAATAATGAAAGCACAGAAGAAGGGTGAAAATAACCCTTTATTATTTTCAACTCGGAACAGAAAGGCACGTACTTCGTGCTTTACAATAACACCGACATTTTACGGGTAAATCTAAGAATTTGTAACACAATAAATCCAAGTCTAAAAAGAATAGTGCTGAACTAGCACTTTAAGTTAGTGCTAAACGAGGCTGACTCGACGACCTAAGAGGCTGATAATTATTCAAATTGCTGAAAGGCATATCAGCGTAACAGGAAAGTCAGAAACGAAACACACGCTGGCTATCGAAAATACGCTCTGAATAAATTCCACGATTCACTCGTTTAAATACTCACTTCACTTTGTAAGGTTTTAGTTAAACTAACCAAGTTTTATTTTAATTTAAATCTGTCTATCTCTTCTCTGTTTCAACTTCCTGTCAGAAGAAGCACGCGTTTTCAGATTATGCTAATTTTGAAGTACAGCCAAGTACTATTTAAGCCAGAGGTAGAAACCTCTTAGCGTGAGAGAGCTTAGTCTCAGACCACGGTCACTCTGCTCAACGTTCGCCTGACCAGCTAGCAGTTTAAATTTATAAGCCATAGTGCTTACTACGTGATTGCATTGTAAAACAATTTGAAGTGCATTAGTATTAGTATATCTTGCTACGCACTCTTTCAGGCAGAGGCCAACTTCCGCGAATTGCTCTGCGAAGCAAAGTTTGATTTAATTTCTATTTTAGGTTTAGTATTTAAATTTATTTGATTTTTAAGTTCGACCCAAGTGCGGTCTTTTACTTTCTGTATCTCTCCCGATTTGGGAAGTTTGTAAATAATAGTGATTTAATAAAAGAGGATTTTAAATCCCTTCAGTTATTATCCAGCACAGCAGTTACATCAGAACAAAGCTTACGTTTCATCAGCTCACTGTTCCAGTTCAGGACTGAAAACTTGAGAAGAAACACCCTGGTAAATATTTCACAATGTTCTCAAAGAACACACACAGAATACTCAGTCCTGATAACTTAACTTTAAATTTACATCCTGGAGGAGGATGGGGAGGAGAAGTTGGAGTGGGAGGGGAAGTTGAGGAGACAACAAAAATTTGAATGATACGTTAGTTGAACTAAAGGAAACCTATAACGCATCATTTGAAATTATTATATTTGGGGCTATTATTATTATGTTTGCGTCTTGCGTTTTGCTTTATACGCGGTTTTAAAAGAGTAAGTTTTCTATACAGGATTAGGTAGGTAAGTAGTACATATTCCGTATTTATATACGCCACTGGGTGGACAGCAACACCTTGCAAAAGTTAGAAGTTAGCTCGTAACTTGGAAAAGTCTGTCCATCCTTGCACTAAACAGAAGAATTTTGATTGAAAAATGCAAATGCTTAACATACAGAAATTTTGGTTGAGTGTATAGGTTCGATTCACATTACATTATCTATAAACTTTAATTGCAAAAGGAACTATACTCGATTATGCATTTTGCTGAATCGTTAGTATTAATAATATTTTTTTTTCCTCAGGTTAATATAATATTCTTACAAACAATGAGGTTTGATCAAACTGCAAAATTTGATTTTTTGACACCAGTTCGTCGTCTTCAAGGTAACATGTTAGAAATTAGGATTGAAAGCCGAAGTGTATAAAATCTTATACAAAAATGACGACGTACGATCTATATTCAATGAAAACTAAAATGAACCGAAACTCACTTACCCTGGTATAAAATGTGGTTCCGGCACGGGGCGATCATATGGACCATATTTATCAATCCTAGACATTTATTTTATAATGAAGTGATTGAGATTTGCCTTTAAACGATTTTTTTAGTATAATTTTGATGCAATTTTGCTAAGTACCATTAAGGTACACATCTGACTTCTGAAATGAATTTTGAATTATCGAAGTTTAAACATAATTCTCGCGTTTATTGCTATAAGGCTTACAACAGAACGAGCTGAAATGATTGAGCTAGTTACTAACATGAGCTAGTTACTATACATGGTATTGCCAACAGCTTATTGAAACAATGACTGGAAAAAATACATTTTTGTGTTTCATTTCTTTCCTCTTTGTAAAGTTTTTAAATCGTAAGCAGAATTACCGTATTTAAGATAGAATAACACGCCGAACACGTATTAATCTAGAAGTCAAACAACAAAAATCAGCTTTATATTTGCGAATTTTTACAGGACTAGTTTCGCTGGTTTTACCGAACCAGCAGCCTCAGTCGCCAAAGTGCAAATGAACGAGATAAGAACGAGAATCATATCTTATCTCGTTCATTTGCGCTACATTTCATTATTTAATTTCTTTAAATATAAAGAAGGGCTCTAATATTTGACAGCAACAATCTGAAACCCCGTTTATAGTGAACCAACGCAAAATGACAAAACCAACCCTTCTGAGCAAATTGCCCCTTTGGTCTGTTTGCAAAAGTTGAGGGATTTATCCCAAGGCTTTTTTTTGAAAATTTTGAATACTTTTATCATCTTCGAAATAGTGATTAGTTAAATTTAGAGCAGAATTTGTCGTTAATTTGTAGCGTTTTAACATATTTTGCTAAACGAGTGATAATTTCCAGGTGCAGATATGATTTTAGTGATGTGCTTTTACTTAAAACAAAAGGATATGGCAAGAAACATTGTCTTCGAAAGCAACTAAGGGGCACTTTCGAGCGTCTTAATTATTATGTCAGTTACTGATTAACGTTTCTGGAATAAATTATTTTATTGCAAAGAATATTTTGACTATTCTTATTTTATAAAGAGTACGCCTCAAAATAGAGGAAATGTGATATACTAGGAAAAAAATTGGAGTTTATGCTTCAATAACTTAGATCTGTGGAAATTAATTTCAAAATTACGAGTATCCGAAAACAAATGTGAGCCACAGTAATTTTTCGTCTTAGATGAAATGTCATTTGACAATAAATTTTTGACGCGTTCCTACATTTTTGGAGAAAACATTTATTGTATAAGCTCCATGACTTTTGTGCGTATAAGTATAGAATGTTTTACCTTTAATTAATTAAAGCACAAAATTTGTTTTACTAATTGGGGCTGTCACTTTATAGAGCCCATTATAAAAGGATTCCACATTCTATGAACCGGTGATTTTTGTAAATTAAACATATAGGCAAAGAAAAAAATATAAAGATTTCTTTTACCATACATTAAACAAGACAATTAAGAAAAAAATAGTTTCATCTTCATTCTTATAATTGTTTGGCTATGGAATTTATCAAAGAAAAACTGTACTGGAAAAGTAACGAGAAGGAAGCTGGGAAGTTGCTATAATTATATGCATGTCAAAAATCCCTAAACATAAATTTGCTTAAAAAGCTTTCGGTTTTGAATTGAGTTTTATTTCTGTAGA
>KK117242.1:254775-293581 GCA_000611955.2 Stegodyphus mimosarum
ATATGTTCATTTTAAAATGATTTTGCGATATTAATTTTGAACTGAATTTTATGGTTTGAGTACGTAGTACATGATATTTAATAAAAAAAGGTAGCACACGAAACGTTAAAAAAACGCGCCTTTGGACGTAATTTAAAATCTGAAATCTTTCAGATTTTATTTCTTTATTTTTTTTAATTATTATTTAATTAATTATTTTAGTAATTTAATTTATTAATTTTGATTAGTTTCGAGGTCCATGCGTCTTTAAAAAATGCATTTAAATTTTGACTTTGACTTCCAAAACCTCTAGAAAACTTTCTGGAAACCAAAAGCTTCATGGAACACAGTCTGAAGACTACTGACATAAAGTAATCACAGGCATTTATATTTATTGTTTGTTATAGAAGGATTCTGAATATCTCTCGATGTCCGAAAAGGCTTCATTTATTTAATATAATCCAGTTAATTACTGAGCTACCTTCTTATTTTGAATCTTTTTATCACATTATCGAAGAATTGTGATTTTACATATTTAAGAAGCTATGTATAACTTGAGTTTAAAACCCCGTCAATCAATCATAATTGTACAGCAATCAATTTTTTAAACTAAAAATTAATAACTAATTAACTTTGCATCCAATTTCTGTTTTCTCTATTTACTTTAAGAATATAGCACTGTCTCTACATCCACAAATAATAACTTTCCATGACTTATTACGGATAATGGCGAATACGAAATATTCATGTGCGGAATATTCCGTAATAAAATGGAATATTCATGTACCTTTCATGTACAGAATATTCATGTACTTGTTATTAAGTCACCGGGTATTTCAGTTAATTGGTATTAGTAGTATTATGCAAATACAATGTTATCAATAAAAATGGAGTAATAGCAAAATATTTTGCACATTATACTACTTCTACATTGTACTACTAAATAAAGTACGTGAAATGTTATATTGCACACTAGAGTACGTTCTTTGTCCTACCTGTATGAAAATATGGAATTTTAACATTTAAACTTCGTTTGGGAAAGCCACGTGAGAAGGTTCCATATTTATTTCAGTGGAAGCTAAACGTCTAAACGGGCGTTTTTTTTTACCATTTTGTGTGTTATCTTTATTTATTAAATATAATGTTCTTCGCACTTAAAACACAAAATTCAGTTCAAGAGCAATATCGCAAAATAATTTTAAAATGATCATATCTTTAAAATTTCCAATACACAGTTTGACGCGCTGGAGATAAAAATGTTTTTTCTGTACAACGTTGCCATTGCTCGTTTTGAAATCCTTGAGCTTGTCAATCGAAAATTCGTTAAAGTTTTACAAAATATGAAATCGATAATAAAACAAATTCCAAATTTCAGATTTGGGCTTCCAGATGTCCATATTTGCAGGAGGATTACGTTATTCAAAATTTGATGGCTTTAGGTACCGTTGTTTTATCATAATGCGAGAAACATATATACGTTTATGCAGATTCTTCATTATTTTATTTCTTTAAATTTGATACCGGCTGATAATATTTGGTGGCACCAATTTGAAAAGTGATTCAACGCAAAATGCCAAAACGAAATCAGTAGTCCTTCTGGGTAAATTGCCCTTTTGGAATTAAAAAAAAAAAAAAAAAAAAATCTGAAATGTTTCAGATTTTAAATTACGTCCAAAGGGACGTTTATTTAAAATTTTGTGTGTTACCTTTATTTGTTAAATACCATGTTCTTCGCACTTAAACCATAAAATTCAGTTCAACAGCAATATCGCAAAATAATTTTAAATTGAGCATATCTTTAGAAATTTCGGTACACGCTCTCACGCGCTGGAGATAAAAATGTTTTTCTGTACAACGTTGGTATTGCTGGCTTTGAAATCTTTGAGTTTGTTAATGAAAAATTCGTTAAAGTTTTAGAGAATATTGTTACGAATTTCACATTTATTTGGCTATTTATTTAGAACTGTAATTAAAATTCCTTTTTATTTTCCCGTGCAACGCACGCAGACGATTTTTGAAGAGAAAGCTACGTCAAACAAAAAAAAAAAAAAACATGCATACATTTATGCAGATTTTTCATTTTTTAAAATTTAATGCAGAGCGATAACATTTAGTGGCAACAATTTGAAAAGTGATTCAACGTTTTAATGATTCAACGCAAAACGCCCAAACGAAAGTAATAGTCCTTCGGGACTAAATCCCTTTGGACTAATAAAAGATTTAAATTATTAAGAAATGTACTTATTGCTTTTAAATAACTCTATTAAATAATAACATACCAATTAAATTTAGAAATTAAATTAAGAATAGTTTTTCTGGCCCAAAACGTTTTATGGCAACTGGATATGCGCGAAATCACGAGATTTTATTTTTTCGCATTGAGAACACTAAGGTTATTTATTGATGGTATAATATGCATGAGAGCGAAACGTAACTAACATAACGGTCCAAAAAATAGGAAAAGACGTCACTAAAAACATTTGGAATGGCAATCAATATTCATTAATCTAAAGTTATTTTCCCCTTGTTTAATTTCAGCAAGACATAAATCATTGCGTACATTAATAATTTATTTTAGTATATAAGTTATGCTAACATATAACTAAAGTAAAAAAAAATCTCTTTTGAAATCTCGGCGACGACTTTAGAAAATAAAAATGACGAACTCTGGTAAAAAACGTGATTGTTTCAAGAAATAATTTGGTTTTCTTAAACAACATATGTTACGTAAAAGTGATAATGGCAGTTAATAAAATGTTATTTTTGGCTGTGGTAATATTTTGTTTTGTTTCAACAACAGTTACACTGTTAAGTGAAAATGTTAATGTAAGTAGTGGGATAGAAAACTATATTTTAAGGGATTGTAATTTTTCATTATTATCGTTATTTTTTGATTTCTTGAAAGATGTACATTAAATATTTTAAAATGACATGTTAAACTGATTGTTTGGTTTAATTTCATAAAAATAATTTAATTTATTTAAATGTTTAATTCCAAATAAAAAATACATACTATGTTTTTAAAAGAAATTCTTTTTTTTGAAACGCATTTTGAAATACTCAGTATTACCTTTTATGAAGTAAACACAACATTTTAAGCATTAGAAGAGTATAATTACTTCACATTTAAAATTAATACAGAGGAATTTTGTGACAACCTTTTCATGATTTGAAGACATTTATCATCTTCTTCACCGAAAACGTACGATAATGAGAAAAAAAAAATAGAGCGTGTTTGGAGAAAAACTAAGCTTAAAGAGTTTTTAGCCCAAAGGGGCAATTTGTTCAGGAGGGCTATAATTTTGTCTTGGCATTTTGCGTTGATTCACTATAAACGGCGAATCACTTTGTAGGGATTTATATTTATTTTAAATAACCAATTTAATTTAATTTTACGTTCTTTCCTATAAGCCTTCGTTCCCCTAATTGTCCAATGCCAGAATATTTAAATTTGTTAGAGCTCGTGAAATTTGGTGCAAATTCTACCTTGAGGAGAAAAGGTTTAAATACTGAGTTCTAGAAGGGAAACTTAGGCAAATACTGTACTTTTTGTAGCTTGAGCTTCTGCTTGGCATTTATTGCTGGTTAACGTGGCGTAACTAGTTACTAGTTATTCGACGCTGTTTTAGGAAACAGGATATTCTGAGCCCTGTAGCGTAATTCTACTACTTGTTCATATCTTCTAATTTTTAGTTTAGTTCTTGTTATTTGAGCTACCGCCCGAGTGAGACGTAGTATGTTAGCGTCAAATCGACGAATTGTGAATTTTAAAAGAGTGAATAAAGGGTTCTTTTTACCCTTCACCCGTGTGGTTTCTACACATATTTCAGCTGTTACGTTAGAAGATAGACCGGAAGGGTTCTACAACTTTTTAAATTGTTGCCACCGAATATTATCTCCCTGTATTATATTTAAAGGAATTAAATAATGAAGAATCTGCATATATGCTTCTCATATTGTGCTAAAACAACGGTACCTAGAGCCAACAAATTTTGAATAACGTACGTCTCCACCCGAATATGGGCATGTGGAAGCCCAAATTCGGAATTTGGAATTTGATTTATCACCTGTTTCATATTTAGTAAAGCATTTATGTGTTTTTGATTTGGAAACTCAACAAACTTTCAAATTTTCAAAGAGAGCAATGGCAACACTGTGCGAAAAAAAACCTTTTTATCTCTAGCGCGCGAGACTTTGTATCGGGAATTCTAAAGATATGCTCTTTTAAATATTTTGTGATAGTGCTGAATTTTATGGTTTAATTGCGAAAAATATCATATTTTATAAATAAAGGTAATACACAAAACGTTAAAAAAAGGCCCATTTGGGCGTAATATAAAATCGGAAAGCCTTCAGATTTTTTTTTTTTTTTTTATTAACAGAAATTCTAAATAATCGATACAAGTTAATGTTAATTTTTAATATATTTCGCCCGCAAAATACATTAAGCTGGGTTTATAGAAAATTCTGTACTATCAAAATTCGAATAACGGATAATTTTCTAAACAGCATTCATTAAAATCTTATCGACGGCATATCTGGCATAGGAGCTAGTAGCTAGTATTCAAGTAATATCTCAGAGTTCTGAAAAGCGACCATTTGCACCTTTACAGAATACATATACGTGTCATAGCTAATGCCACTAGCGGAAAACATATTTTCCAGACAGACAGAAAAAATAAGTAAAAACAAAAGGGGAAGGTGAAAAGAAAACATCGCAGCTCCCGCATTGTAGAAACTTTGATAGTGTGCACGAAGACAATACATTACTTTCGCATTTAACTGGCGTGCATAGTTGATAAGTAGGCCGGCTGAAAACCGGTCATTGACTGAGCTATACTCACGTTCTATTTGGGTAACGGGAACAGAAACTGTGGGGGGCACCCCTTGTCCCTCATTTCTGCTCTTGGCGGACGTAATTTCCCAGCATGGAATTAAAAATATATAGGGATTCTTGAGAAACGTCTAATTCGTTTGATGTCAAAGAATAAAGAGACTTGATTTGCAGTTAATTAAAGACTATTGCTGCAATTTTTAGAAATTGGAGGGGAAAAAACTGTTAATAATATATAAGAAGTAATCCAATTAAAGGTTGCCTCTTTATATGTGGCGCTTTATAAAACGGGACGTGGGGCAGAAATGTAATACTCGTTAATAAGGCTATGTTCGATAAAGGGATGGTGAAAGGTTCCCAAGGAGGAAGGAATCCGTTATTTTCATAGAAGGAAGAATTACATATTCATCATTAAAGAACAAATCACAAAACTTTTTTCATATATTTCACTCAACAATGCAAACAAAATAGAAAATTAAGGTAATATTATAAGGTATATCTCCCACATTCTTAGCGTGCCTTCGTGGTGTAATGGTCAGCACACTGAGCCGGTAATTCAGAGGTCCGTGGTTCGATCCCCGGCGAAGGCGTTGCACATTTTTCATGTCTCCTGCTTCGAAATAACCTAATGTCTCTACAATATTAACAATATATAAAAGAATAGGTACCGGCATAGATGGAGGGATATGAAGATCAAAACTAAATCAAGTACATATATTTCCGAAAAGCGGAATTTCTGGTTGTCTTTCAAATGTCAGATTTTAGTAAAGTTCAACTTTTGATTGCAGATATTTGTCTGGTTTTAGTGGAATCCATCATTGCCTGAAAGTTAAAGGTCAACCAACAGGCGAATGTTTAAGAAAGCTAAACGCTGTTTAAGAAAGCTGAACCAGTTCGAACGTTGGCTAGCGGGATGACTGCGTAGTTATTTTCGATGTTTTCTGCATGTGTGATGTGGATACGAGTCAGTTTCTCTTAGGAAGTTCTTTGCTGGATACGAATAACCGAAACCAAATCAAACAAGCCTCGACATGTCAGCCAAGTTGAGGCCTGGGAGACTGAGACACTTGTTTCAGGTAATTAATGCTAGGGAACCTAAATTTCAAAACGTAATAAATTAGGTACTTGTATGAACGTAGGGAAGAAAAGTTTTTAAGTGGCAAAATTTTGAGATTTGCCCAGGTGATCTTTCGGCATGAGTCTGCTTGGTATTCTCACTACTAGCTCAAGATTTCTTTGACGAAGTGTGCAATTCCGAGATAACATTATTTACATGCTGTTTACATGAACCTAGCTAATTGTTAAACTTCCGATCCAGTCTTGAGGGAGAACACCCCAGGGGTAGGTCTGACGGTTTCTCATCTTTCTTTCCCCATTACAACCTCTCGAGAAGACTTTCGCTTCGCCGTGTATTTTGAATGCCCTCATCGCGCACAAACACTATACGTTTATAAACATCCATACCTTCCTGGGTCTTCGGTAGGGCAGTCAGCGTCGCTAACCACTACCCCGGTTGGGTGCTGCATAAATATTTGCACTCGAAATATCAGAATAACACATTTTAACTGAATATTACTAAATAGAATATAAAATTATTCTTAAATTCAGTTAAATAATAAAACCTTTTCCTTTTTCTCGTAAGTGCAAGTGTATTTTTGGAATTTTCTAAGTAGGAAATGGAGACGTAAAGAAGTAATTGCTTTTACCAGTATTAATTTTCATCATTTACTGAAATTTTCAAGATAGTGTGAAAGCATGAAAATGTGCATTATTTAATCGGAAAAATATCATGTAACTTGGAAAAAATTAACCTTTCTTTAGCACAGATATTTAATACGTGTATTTGCTCTTATATGAATGATTTTAGGATAGTTTCTGTTTATATTAACCACGACAATGAAACCCATACTGTAATTTATAATGAAATTTTATTAGAGCCCTGACTTGGTATCCTTCCAACCAGTTTCCTTTTATTTACATTTGAATTCCCCTCTTATTTAACCCGCAAGTTTTGTAATTTGTTGCGGTAAATTAAAATATATTAAAACCACCAGTGGCATGGAAGTAGAAAAGCCACAAGTGAAGCTTAAACAGTGCTGCAAGGATTAAAGTTCTTTTTCAAGAGAGTTGTTGTCATTTGCTGGAAGTGAAATAATTGCTATAGGTTATTTGCGATTTGCGGCTTCTTTCTTCTTTACAGTAACGATTTGCGTGTGCTCTTATTTTGATAAATGCTTTTTTTTTTCCTCCTTGTAGATTTTATTTTATGGATGTTAAGTGCATCTTTTGTTTGTTTCTACTATGAACGGCTTCTGTCAAAGGTTATTTGAATTGTGACCTTGTAGTAACTCTAATTTATGAAAATTCATTTTTTCGTAACCATTGTTTTATTACTGAATTCCGGGTTCTTATGAAATAGATAGCATTCTTATTTGATTTAATGTACTTATGTTGCTCTATAATCTCTATATTATAACTAATATAAATACTGATAAAATATATTTAAGTGTTCATTGTTCTCGTAGTTGGTATGCAATTAATTACATTCGTATGAAGTGCAAGTAATAGAGTTTAGTGTACGAAAAAAGTGTAACAGGCTTTAAAATATTGCCGTCGAACATTTCTTCCAATTTTCTTGAAATGTTAAAATGTAGACGTTAAGAAGAGATTTGTAAATGACTGTATATAACTGAAGCATATTAAGAAAAAATAAATTGAATAATAATATAATAACACCTCCCCCCCAAAAACATAAACGACGATTAAAAATCTAAAAGAAGTGAAATCTGAAAAATTGAGATGCCAGTCTGAAAGCTTGTAGAGAGTTTTATTATTAAATAAATAAAAATGGTACACACTATTGCCAGTTAATAAAGCTAAAACTTTTCTTTTAAGCAAAATTAAACAATTTAAAAAAAATAACTTGAAAAATAAGCTTACAGCATCTGATAATGCCGGTTTTTCTTCGTAAATACAGGGGTGGCACGGAGACTAAACAGAATACCATGTCTAAATCTTTCACAGGATTTAATTCGACCCTGCATCTTCTCTTGTGTTAAGTAACTCTGGCAGATAACATCAAGAATAACGAATGGTTTAGATATGAATTCTGTGGTTCATTTAACTGTTTGAGATAAAAAAAAATGTTGCAGGTTTATTCTCTTTAGAACAGATTTTACTTATTTAACTAATAAAACAATTCATCGTTATACTACTGCCCACTTTTATACATACGTACTAAAAATTTCGTTATGGTGATTAGCAATTTCTGTTCCTTTTTACTTACATGTGCGAGGTTAAGGAAATACTGTAATCGCGAAAATTTTCGGTTATTATATTTCGACGGAAATATCCATTCGTTTCCGAATCTATCTGGACAATCTTTCCGTGACCTTTATTCGTACGAATAGAATAAAGGACTATTTTTTTACCTAAAAGGAAGGTAAAAGGGATTTAAAATGGGTTCAAAAGAAATTTCTTCGTGATCTCTGTACGTACGTATGTATGTGCGTATTTACCTCGCATACGTGAAAAACGATTAGCCATAGAACATTGAAATTTTGTATATGGGACTGCCATAACATCTACTTGAGCACCTTCGTTTTTTATTGCAAATGTCGGACATATATATATGTATGTATATAGTACAATCCATTCCGTTACCCGTCTTAAAAGTACTCACGCAGCCTTTATTTTCACAATCATTGGTCGTAATGCAGATTGGTCCATTGCAGAAGTGGTTTAAACGTCGAAAATATCCCTGTTTTGTCAATATCAAATTTAAAAAAAAAAAAAAAAAAAAAAAAAAAAAAAAAAAAAAAAAGGCAACTAACGAAATCTAATTTGCTTACGTAATAACAATTTATGTAGTAGTAGTTAGTCCACAATAAGGATCTAACAATATTAAATATGTTTATTGTTTCAGAAAAATAATAAAAAAAAAGTCTAATATGATAGCCTGTGCAAAGAAGTTGTGTGGTGCTACATCAGATTTGTTTTTAAATATAATGCAATAAATACTCAGGAAATAAAATTAAAGGCTAAATTTAACATTTGAAACAAGAAGAAAGAATTAAAAAGTGCTATATATTATATTCTTCATACAAGATTTTTTGATCCTGATAATTAATTATGTCTCAACGATACACAAAAGTAACAAAATTTATTTATTTAGTCTGAAAAACAGACTTCTTTTTTAGGTGAATTAACGTATTATTCAAAATGTTAGTTAGTTTACCACTTAGGTGCCTACTTTGCTATTATAATTTTTAATGTGTGACAGTATTTATTTTTCGGTATGAGTATTTGTCCCCCCCTTTTATGTATTTTGAATTCGAAAGAAGAAGAAAAAAAATCTTTGGAGCTTTTACACATTGCCGACCCAACACAGTTTTTATTATTTCCTTGCACGAAGTAAAAAGGAAGTATTGCAATCGCGAAAAATTTCAGGTATCATATTTCAAAGAAAATATCCATTTTGACCACTAGCGATTTAACGATGTTCTTGCCTGACATCTATACATAAGGACAGACTAAAGGACTCTTTTTTTTCCAAAAAAAATTGTAAAACTGATTCAAAATGGAATTCTGAGCAATGGGCACCTCCTATTTTGGTTGCAATCGGCCACACCAGAAGTATATAAATGTATATTCATTCTGCTACTCGGCTCAGTGAGCTCAATTTATTTATTCTGATATGTTTGTAAATTGGTCATTTTTTGCTTTAAAGATGACTGAATTAGTGGTTCTTATCTTCCGGGTAAGATTTTTATGCCTTTAGTTGACCTGCATGCTATAGTTGTAGAATTATCAAGAATTTTAAAGTGCGGCTAAGTCTAATTTTTTTTGTCATAGCAGACATATTTGTTTACATTTGAAACTTAGCAGAATAATGGATTTGTGTCCAATCACAAAAATAACGCCTTATTTTATTATTGCAAGTTAAATTAAGCTTAACCCATTCTGGAATTTATTCGAGGAAATACAAGTACGTCTTTAAGATTTACTTCGTAATTTTTAATATAGATATTTCGAGTTTTTTTGTATTTTTGCCTTGTCGCGAAGTGAGAACTGAATTAATTTAATGAGAAATACTGAATCGTCTGTGAAAAACTGTTTTTCTTTCTTTCTTTCTTTCTTTTTTTATTTCTCTTATACATCGTTTTAGGTTTATTATAATATTTGAATAGAACATATGGCAACAATTAGATAATTCCTCAGATGATATACGTAATTTTTGCGCATTCTGAGTTATAAAATGAATGAGATGTAACGCTGTTAAGTGAACCTAGCACCAGAATGTCGCTGTGGTAAACAAATATAGTGAATTTTAAAGGCATTTATTTCTATTACGGTTTATGCGTTATCGACGAAGTAGATTTAATTCAATCCAATAAATTTAAATAAAATGCAAAAAGCGTATAATTTAATATTCCGTACAAGAAAGTCATGTGGTGTATACATCAGATTTTTTGTTTACATTTACAAATGAATGATATTGTGTTCGGATGTTCAACCCGCTTGGTCGGTTTACCAAACAAAGCTTGCAAATTGAGGTTCATTTTATAAAGGTCACCATGGCTGCACATACATTATAAAAGCATAGGAATAATTTAGTCAGCCCGACATATAACACGATTTTGTTTACCAGCAGTACAGAAAAGTGTTATTCGTTGCCCTCGTTTCCCTTTTCAACATGAGCTGTTATAAATACAAAAGAATGATTAAATCTGCAGATTTAACACACCCATATTCTTTTATGGTGCAATGTTTCGTTAACAGGAATTAATATCTGCGGTGAATTTTTTCTTTTCTTTCCTTTTTTTTTTTTGCTTATAATCTGTCTAATAATACAATATTTTTTTTCCTTTTCTGCAGAACTGGTCATCTTTATGCAACAGTGTGCGGAAAATAGTATGCTTATATAATCATTAGAACATAATCAGTTCTTCAAACAATTCTGTTTACTTAACAGAGTTAATAAGAACGATTGATAAATTGTTTAATGTGTGTATTGGCATTACCAACATTTAAGTTTAATACATACATCAATATAATAAATATGTACTATTTTAAAATGCATCTTTTACGTTTGGCATTTTCTCATCATTTGCCTTCTATTTGCAATTTAGTTTCATTGTGCATCATATTTAAAAGTTGGATCATTATATCGTAATTTATGGAGAGAAATGAGTATGTGCAAGTAAAATAATTTGCAGTAGATCTATCCTTTAAAATTAATTTTTAAGCATTGCACAGTATTGATAATATTCCTGTAGTTACACCAGTACTGGATCCCCAGTTATTAACTATCAGTGTTATATTTACGGAGTAATGACACAAGTTTATTTCAAAGACTCGAGAAAACAAGCGCCAAGTTTTTAAGCTTCGTGTTCTGTAACTCTGGTCAGAGACATAGCCATTCCTTTGCATATGCTAGCTTATTGAAAATATAATAAAATAACTGTGATGCTTATAACGATGTTTATGAGAACTACTTGGGCTAGTTTTGATTTATGAAGGATTCATAGGGTTTTTCCTCAATGAAAGAAAAAGATCTAAAAGGGTCGGAGAGGTATCGCAAAATTAAATTAAGATTATAAGAATCTTATTCGATAAGTCAGCAGCACGCAACATCTACTTGCACAATAAGGCGATTCCAGGGGCTCGACAAATGTAAAATCATTGGGGAATGGCGTAACCTCTCTTTTGTTCTTGCATTTTGCGCGAACATATCGGCTATATCCAACCCAAAAGGGAGGTACAGATGCCACGAAAAAAAATCTCGTCTAAATCCATTTTAAATCAGTTTTATAATTCGTTTGGGGAAAACGAATCCTTTATTCTGTCCTTACGTTTTACTCACGTAAACGTTAAATTGCATTCGATAGCCGTCAAAATTGATATTGTCGTTGAAAAATGGTACCCGAAATTGTTCGTGATTACAATACTCCCTTTACTTCGTACAAAGAAGTAAAAATTAGGTTTATCCGCACTTAAATAACTTTTAAATTGTTGATAATTCTACAGCTATTGCATGCAGGTTAACTAAAGGCATAAAAACCTTAACCGGAAGATAAGAACAACCTAACTCAATCACTTTTAAAGCAAAAAATGCATAATTTACTACCATATAAGAATAAAAGAACTGAGCTCACGGAGCCGAGTGAGTGAGTGGTTATATACACTGGTGAAATAAAGTAAGAGAATTTTCCTATTCGATCTACAATCGAACATTTCCTATTCGAACTACTGGGCAGATTTTAATAAAATTTGATGTGAACGTAAGATGCTATAATACAAACAAAATAAACATTCAACAATTATAATAGACACACATGTTCGTGTGTAACACTCATGGGAGTCTGAAGGTATGAAACAGCGGTTGCAGAAGACACAAAAGAAATGGGTCAATAGGGGGTATGGTCCCCTCTTACAGCCATATAGGCCTCGCAGCGTGATGTCATACTGGAAATAAGGCAGTTTATCAGTGCCTGTGGCAATTGGTTCCACTCATTCAGAACGCTGTTTTCAGTTCCTGGATGGTTCTCGGAGGGGGATTGCGAGTTGCAATTGCCCTCCCAAGAGCGTCCCAGACATGCTATATAGGGCTGAGGTCTTGAGACCTGGCTGGCCAATCTATCCGGCGAATATCCTCACTCTCGAGGAATATTTCGACCAGAAGAGCTGTATGTGGCCTCGCAATATCGTCATGTAAGATGAACTCAGGACCCACTGCACCACGAAAAAGGCGAACATAGGGCTCCAAGACCTCATCCCTATACCTTACACCAGTCACAGAGTTTCTTTCAAAGACGTGGAGAGGTATGCAGCCATCCGACATGATGCCTACCCAGACCATTACACCGCCACCCCCCATAATTGTTGATTTCGCGGACATTGGAGGGTAGGTAGCGGGTCCCTGGCTCTCTCCATATGAGAATCGATGTTTAGGATAAAACGGGACTCGTCCGTGAACGGGTCGCCCATTGCTCTGTACTCTAATCAGTATGCTCTCTGCACCATGCTAATCGGACTCTCCTGTCCGTAAACGTGAGCGGAACGCAAACAGCCGGTCTTCTAGCAAACAACTCTCTCTCATTCAAGTCTTTTGGAAACAGCCACCCTTGTTACACGTCTTTTGGAAACAGCCACCCTTGTTACACGTCTTTTGGAAACAGCCACCCTTGTTACACGAGTTTCTGTGGCTGCATACAGGTCACGAGAGAGCTGAGAAGCTGTAGCCTCTCTGTTACGCTTAGCTAAAATAGACAAATAGCGATCTTCTCTGGCCGTCGTGGCTCGTGGACGACTTTGCCCAGGCTTTCTCTCGATGGGTCCAGTATCCTGGAACTGTTTCCATAGGTTACACACGACGTTGGGCGTTAAATTGAACTCTCTGCATATCTGGACTTGCGATTGGCCTGCGTCTAGCCTCTCCACAATTCGCCACCTCATTCCATCATCTAAACGTTGATTCATCTAAATGGTGGTTACTCATTTTTACTGTTCCAATGTGAATTTAACTGATTGCTGCAAGAAAACACCAAGAAATTCGCCGAGGTGTGCTAGCGAACGCAATTCGTCTTACCCTCCACGCACTTATAAAGCCTGTTTTTCTGCTGGCTTCGCCTACACACACATGCATGCTTATGTATTTGCTGTACAAAATTTGCATTTTTATCTAGAAGCAGTGGTTTTTCCTTTAGTTCAGTTCTTTTCATGCAATCGATAAAATATTCAAATTCTCTTAATTTATTTCACCAGTGTATATATATAATTTTGGTACTGCCTACTGCATCAAAATGGAGATGCACAACTACATGTTACAGAAGTTGTGTATGCAAAATTTCAACGTTCTGCGCTACTCGTTTTTGAGTTATGCAAGATGCATGCACACATACATACGTACGTACGTACAGACGCCACGAAAAAATCTCTTCCGGATCCATTTTAAATCCTTTTTGCAACCCGTTTTAAAAAAAAGAATCCTTTATTCTGTCCTTACGTATAGATGTCACGCAAAAACATCGTTCAAATGGTTTCGAGAACGGTTGAAATGGACATACGCGTTGAACTGTGACACCCAAAAATTTTCGCGATTACAATACTTCCTTTACTTCGTACAAGGAAGTAAAAATAGTAGTAAAATTGCATTTCTTAAAAAGCTGACCCATATACTTTACAATATAGTATCTTGAATGTAAAAGACGAGCCCTATTTTGCAATCATTAATCTTACCAACAACTGTAAATAGTTCTATTTTTTAGCAGTTCTAAGAATTAAATATGACTATAAGTAAAAAAATAATGAAATAATAACATTAATTTTTTTAATAAGGCGGTTTTGCTGCACTACAAGCGGAGAGAAGAAAGAAATTTTTCTTTATTTTTAATGTAATCCCTCGTATCTTATACTTTCGCACATATATTGTTCTTGAAACATGCCAGTTCAAGATACTGCTTAGATAATAGTTCTGCAACATAGGAAAGGCTCTAATAACTTTGTCGTCTGGAGTTAATTACCGAGACAAAACAAACACTGTAACAAATTCAAACAGTTGCATTATCATTTCGGCTTTTGTAGCCCGTATTATAAATTTAGCTCACGTATTGCTTGAGATCTATCGAAAGAACAGGTACTTTTTGATCTAAAGCTGTATGGCAATAGTCCTTTATATTCTGTGTTATGTAGAACTTTGTTCTGTTTGTGAAGAATATGCTGCATGAGAAATGAAACTTTAACGTATTCTTGCCTATGATTAAAGTTGGACATATTTATAAAAATCATTTAAATTAAGGATGTTTGGATATTGTGTAGTAATTTATTTACTTTAGTTACTACTTTAATGGAACTGATTTTGGAAATAATTTGTTTTAGGTAAAAATAGAAACAGAGTATTTTTGATTTCTCATTATTTATTGTAAATTAACAGTTTTAGATATTTTTTATATGTTTTAAAATTCGCTGACTTCGAAAATTTAACTATTATAAACCCAGAATAATGACTTGATATTATATTTTGGGTGAATTCATAATGGCAGTATAAAAATTAGATTTATAAATCTGTTGCACAAAACATCATTAGCATCATTTCATTATTAAAAATAGAAACAGAGTATTTTTGATTTCTCATTATTTATTGTAAATTAACAGTTTTAGATATTTTTTATATGTTTTAAAATTCGCTGACTTCGAAAATTTAACTATTATAAACCCAGAATAATGACTTGATATTATATTTTGGGTGAATTCATAATGGCAGTATAAAAATTAGATTTATAAATCTGTTGCACAAAACATCATTAGCATCATTTCATTATTAAAAATAGAAACAGAGTATTTTTGATTTCTCATTATTTATTGTAAATTAACAGTTTTAGATATTTTTTATATGTTTTAAAATTCGCTGACTTCGAAAATTTAACTATTATAAACCCAGAATAATGACTTGATATTATATTTTGGGTGAATTCATAATGGCAGTATAAAAATTAGATTTATAAATCTGTTGCACAAAACATCATTAGCATCATTTCATTATTAAAAATAGAAACAGAGTATTTTTGATTTCTCATTATTTATTGTAAATTAACAGTTTTAGATATTTTTTATATGTTTTAAAATTCGCTGACTTCGAAAATTTAACTATTATAAACCCAGAATAATGACTTGATATTATATTTTGGGTGAATTCATAATGGCAGTATAAAAATTAGATTTATAAATCTGTTGCACAAAACATCATTAGCATCATTTCATTATTAAAAATAGAAACAGAGTATTTTTGATTTCTCATTATTTATTGTAAATTAACAGTTTTAGATATTTTTTATATGTTTTAAAATTCGCTGACTTCGAAAATTTAACTATTATAAACCCAGAATAATGACTTGATATTATATTTTGGGTGAATTCATAATGGCAGTATAAAAATTAGATTTATAAATCTGTTGCACAAAACATCATTAGCATCATTTCATTATTAAAAATAGAAACAGAGTATTTTTGATTTCTCATTATTTATTGTAAATTAACAGTTTTAGATATTTTTTATATGTTTTAAAATTCGCTGACTTCGAAAATTTAACTATTATAAACCCAGAATAATGACTTGATATTATATTTTGGGTGAATTCATAATGGCAGTATAAAAATTAGATTTATAAATCTGTTGCACAAAACATCATTAGCATCATTTCAAAATCATTTAAATTAAGGATGTTTGGATATTGTGTAATAATTTATTTACTTTAGTTACTACTTTAATGAAACTGATTTTCGAAATAATTTGTTTTAGGTAAAAATAGAAACAGAGTATTTTTGATTTCTCATTTGTTATTGTAAATTAACAGTTTTAGATATTTTTTATATGTTTTAAAATTCGCTGACTTCGAAAATTTAACTATTATAAACCCAGAATAATGACTTGATATTATATTTTGGGTGAATTCATAATGGCAGTATAAAAATTAGATTTATAAATCTGTTGCACAAAACATCATTAGCATCATTTCATTATTAAAAATAGAAACAGAGTATTTTTGATTTCTCATTATTTATTGTAAATTAACAGTTTTAGATATTTTTTATATGTTTTAAAATTCGCTGACTTCGAAAATTTAGCTATTATAAACCCAGAATAATGACTTAATTATATTTTAGGTGAATTCATAATGGCAGTATAAAAATTAGATTTATAAATCTGTTGCACAAAACATCATTAGCGGGAAAGTACGATTGAAGTAGTAGATTCGGGTGTTTCTGAAAGGAAACAAATATTAAAAAAATGAGGTTTAAAATATTTTTCTTGTTATAAAAGTTAAATTTTTAGATTTTTCTTGTAACTAAAACTGTGCCTTCGTATGTGTTGACTTAATACATGAGGCTTCATTTATTCGTGACTCATAGCAACAGAAGGGGGTGGTACTACAAAGTTTTGAAATGCATGCATGCCCTGTACTGTATTTTTGCGTTTCTATAACTGGTTTCAGAGCGATGTAACTAGATGTGGTGTATAGAAATGCTATTTATACTTTCAGATTAAAAGAAATCTCTCAAATCCTAAACTCACACCTTAACTCGACGGTCGTAAATATATTGATAGGGTATCTCGGTTATGAGTGGGCAGAGGTTATTTGAGTTATCTTTCTGTTATGTCCACGCTTTCTTTTTTTCAAACGTTCTAACATTTTTTTTTTTATTCTAACATTCACACTATTCGCATTAGTAACATGTTATGACGGCTTTATAAAAAGGAAAGCTTATTTAACTTGATGAATAATACTCCTGATTTTAGTTACACTACAAATGCTTGGAACGTGAATGATTCTAATTTTTGCCATTTATTGAACAACTCAATTTCTTCATTTGTCATTTATTTTGCGGAATAAGTTGCAATGTCAGAATTCCTTACTTCCGTGACCACGAAATAGGATATATTCTGGCGTAAACTACTTCACATAATTTACTAGCAAATTAATGTAGTGTAAAGAATGCTTTATTATTTTACTTAACACTGATAAAATCTTACTGCGCATAATTTATCATTTATACTTAAATTATGTGTATTACTCAAATATCCTGCCTTATAAAACATTTTCGATTATTCGCAGTAAGTAATGGAGCGTACTACAAGCGGTTACAGTATAAGGTATTTCTCCCGCCTTCTTAGCACGCCTTCGTGGTGTAGTGGTCAGCACGCTCGGCGCGTATTCGAGAGGTCAGTGGTTTGAATCCCGGCGAGGGTTATTATTTATCTTTCACAACCTAATGTCTCTACAACGGGATCTCTGTGTATTTATAATTGGCACTTCTAGCCCCCTCGAGAACAGGTACAGGTATCGAAAGTAAAAGAAGGCCAATACACTGAGTAATGGTTATAAGTTGAAATTAAGGAATAGAATTTAGTTCTTATTTGGAAAAAAAGTCTAGATTTCGATTGAATAGATATTAAAACTTTTGACTCACGATTTCATTAGCGAAACATTATACAAGATTTAAGGTCCTAGTGATCCAGTATATAATAAACTGTAAGCTACTTTATAAAGGTAGAAAACTGTTACAATGCAAAATGTTTTCCAATGTTACAATGTTACAATGCAAATGTATAATAATATAAGTAAATTAGTTCTTCTTAGAAAAACCTCTCAGGGACGTCATTCCATCTTTTATACATAATGTTTGCTTGTAAGGTTTCAGTTTAAACTAACAAAGTTTTATTTTAATTTGCCTTTTTCTATCTGTTCTCATTTCAACTTCCCGTTAGAATAAGCGCGCGTTTCAGCTTTATGGTAATTTGAAGTGGAGCCAAGTTGCTATTTTAATCTCAGACCACTGTTACTCTGTTCAACGTTCGCCTGACCAGCTAGTATTTAAATTCTAAGCCGTAGCGCTGTTACGCTATTACTTATTGAAGTAATTCTAAGTGCGTTAGTATTAGTTAAATCTTGCTACGCACTCTTTAGCATAGAGGCCAACCTCGCGTTTATAGCTCTGTCAGCAAGAACAATTTAATTTCTACTTAGCTTTAGTTTAAATTATTTGATTGTTCAGTTGAGACCCAAGTGCGGTCATTAACTTCTGTATCCCTCCCGAGTTGGGAAGTGGCTGTATATAACTGTGGTTTAATAAAAGAGGATTTTAAATCCTTCTCAAGTGCAGTTCTTCTACCACTTAACCACAGTTTTCTCCCACAGAAGAGAGCTGCATTCAGCTCCCTGTTCAAGATCAGGACTTAAGATCTTCACGAAGATGTTCGCCAAGAATATGCACTGAACACACAGTCCTGACTGTTATTTAATTTATCAATTAATATACCAATCATTAATAAAAATTTCAAGGCATTATAAGAGCTAAAAATGCAAGTGACACGTGACGGAAGACGAGGATACCTGGTGGCCAACATTGTTAAACAGGTAATATACGATCGATAATGAAGCAGGTACATTCCCAATGTGTTCCTCCATTTAGATGCAATGATACGAATCTAAATTAAGCTAAAAATTCAGATGTGATGTCTCAGCAAATGACGGTGCACAAGACTTGTTATCTTATCTTTGGGGTCGAGTTCGAATGCTGGCAAAGATATGATATGAACGTTTGTAACTGCCCAGTATTTTTGAGCAATTAAAAGCTTCTGACTCAAAATTCCTGTTGCGGGTTAAGTAATATGGAAATAAGACGACGATATCCTTAGATTTTACGCGGGGGTATTTTCACTTAAATTTAGGATGGAGCTAGGCGAAACTGCTCTATCATCATATGGGCCCAAGGCTTTCCCCCAACGCCACATTTTCATCCTGCCTGTAATTACTCATGCTGTCGTGCCAGCGGATATACGCTAGGTATGGGGAAAAAATAACAATAACTTAATAAATGTAAATTTATTTGTCATCATATGTATTTAAAATATTTGGCTCTGAAGATGCTAAATGCAGGTTATTGAATATTTCGTAAGAATTTATAAAAAAGGACTTAATCTTTTCAAAAAACGTAAGATACTACTAATTTTTGAACTTTTCAAATCAAAAATTATATTCTTTTTTCTAAAAATGATATATGCCACTAATTATAAAATGTTCTTATTATTTTGAATATTAACAAGTGCATTAACATTTCATTTTATTAATTCTCTGAAATTTTCAACTGTTATTATCTTAATACATAGTTTTAAGATTGTTTACATATAAATATTGGGAAATTATTCATATTATTACAGTCTTGCAGCTTTCTCAGAAGAACAAAGAGCTAAATATTATTATTTTTAATTGAAATTCACTGCAGTATCAACTGCGCAGTGCTTTTTCCGTTTTCTGCCTTACACAGTGAACGTGTATTGAAACAGAAATCCCCTTTCTTTTTCATTATTTGTATTGTGTAGAATCATTAGGTTTGTTTCAGAGCTGCAAAGATAAAAAACTAAACCTTGTCTGAAATCAAACTCCGCACCTCACGATGTTAGGCAGATGGATTTTCAATTTCACAACGTAGGGAAGCGGTAGGAGGGAGAAAGTTCTTTACATTCTTCCCTTTTGTTCATTATATTTTTAGTTCAAACGACATGTTTAGACCTATTGGGTATCAATAGGGGCGGGGATAAAGAAGAATCAACTATGCTGTCTCCAGAGTTCGAACTCTGGACTTTCTGATTACTAGCCGGCTGTGTTTCCAATTACACTACGAAGCAGCGCAATGAAGAAGGGCGAAGGAAATCCCTTACAGTACTGCTAACGTAACATAACGCAAAATATCTTTGACTATACATCATTAAACATCCAAAAAGTTTGGGATCTGCTTGTTCTGATAGTAGTACATCTAAATTTAGTATTGTATTTATTACACAAAAGTATATAAAATTCTCATTTGGATTAATTAAAGCAGTGAAAAATAGTTATGGTAAGTTTCACGTGATATATGAACTCAAAAAGCCAAACGTTTTTATACTATACATTATAAACTGCTCCAAATATAATTCATGAAGCTACAAAATAACAGATAATTTAACAGTGCATTTTCTGCATAAACCTAATTCAGGACGCTTAGTCAGTTAAGAATAATTTAGAGCATTGCTTCGCTTAAGAGCTGCATAAAAAAAGTAAATAAAAATATCCCTTTTAAAGTTAGAAGAGCCGGTGGGAGGGGTGCGTTCTGTACGTAAGGTGACAAGCACTTCCATCATCTACTCTTAGGTAAATGACCCTTTCCCATGAACCAACCGGCTTTTTACCCCCTCCCCCTTTATTCGAAACTAGAAAGTGCCTACGCTAGTGTTGTGGATGGACATAGTCATTATACACGTACAGTCACTTCTCTGCATTTCCCCAGAGTGTTATGCACCTTTATAGATGAGTTTATCCTTTTGTTCTTTGACTATCAATGGATTTTTGCAGAAAACTGTTTTTTTTTTTTTTTTTCCCCTCTCTCATTTCTCTTTCAGTTTCCGGGATAATACTTTTTCCTGTCAGAACTATTTCATTGATAGTTGATTTTCCATTCATTAGAGATTTTGGCTAGTTTATATATATATATATATAAGTTTTTATTTATTGTTGAAAGAGTTATAGAATAGGATAGAGTCTATTCATTCTCCCATTGGGATTCTCTAAACGAGAAGCTGATCGTACAGTTTATCACAATAAAGTTTTTAACGTACGTTACTGACCAAGAATTAGTAGTTTAAAAGTCATATTAAACTGACTATTGAAATGCATTGTCCTTAAAATATTTTGACTAGCAAGTTTCGAGCGTTTTATTTGTTTAGTATAAATAGACTGTAACATGTAGTCACAAAATATACTTCAACAAATATTTGAAAAAGTTTAAATATTACTAATAACCTTTTATCCTAATATTGAAATTCATGCGTTTGAATATAGTTTAAAAATGGGGTTGAATATGACCCTACATACATACATACGCATTTCCGAAACAAGTCATTTCTTTACCATTTACTTGCAAAATCCCATGTTAATGTATACATATTGAACGATTTTTCGCTATAAATCTTAAAATTTGGTGGGTATTTTCTTACGTTTAAGAAAATTACTATATCTGACGCATTTTTTGACGCTATAGCAACACTGAATTGAACGAAAAGTAAAGAATTATGGCAGGAGACATCAGCTTGCGGAAGATCCGATTAACGAAGGCTTTCCATACAAACGATGACGAAGGCTCCCCATATATTCTCCGGGATTCGAACCCGGGCCCTTTTGTACCCATTACGATAATTTAAAATTAAATAGTTAACTTTGTGAAGTAGTTTTTCCACACAGCGTAAAGCCCTTATTATGTTTACTCATAATTTATTATGAGTAAACATAATAAATTCTAAAACTCTTTTAACAGAACAAATCAGATTTCTTCTTCCCCCAAAGAATACAATTCTGATTTTTCTTTATCCACAACTTCTTCTCTAGCGCCATCTTTATCAGGATCTTTAAATTATTGTAAGGCTGTTTTCTTGCTTAAAAAATTCTTATCGTATGAGCAGGAAACTGATGCAGCGATATGTTCTAGTAAGTTAAGCACTGAGGCAGCATTACGTTAATCCTTCGTATACCGAATTCAGGTATGCATAACCTGCAATTTTTTTAATCCTTAATTTTTTGCAAAAACTAGGATGCGAGATATACTCAAGTTAATAAAAAACTTTAAAGTAATTTTGTGAGGAATTTTCTCCCTCTTCACCGCATGCATTTTTGGTGTAGTTAAAAAGACGTCTGGATATCATCGGGAGGTCCGGAGTTCGAACCTCGACGAGGGCACTGCTGATTTTTCATGTTTAAGGTTCCGATAAATAATTAGTCTCTTTCCAGTTTGAGAACTTAAAACAACTTACAGTAAAATCTCTTGTAACAGGCAGCAACGGAACCGCAGTTATTCCGGATAAAGGATTTTTTCGGATAATTGAATATATACTTCGAGAACTTACTAGTTTTTGTTTTGCGTTTAGAAAAATAAAATTAAAACTAATTATCGTAATTATTATTAAATGAAAGTTACGATATTCTTAATATGAGGGCGTATAACTTCAAATATCTGCCTATTTACAAGATTGTAGCCATAATTTAAAAAATTCCTGTATATACAATGAAACTTCATAATATCCCGTACTGAACAGATAAGCATTTCTCAGCAAATCTTATAAATATCCTTTGTTTGCCATCCTTTGTCAACTTTTATCCACATAAATTTCTTGTTCTGCTTGTTTTCTTTATTTTCATCCTCATCCTTTTCCTTATCGTCTTTCTCCTTTCCCTGAATATATCCGATTATTTCTTCGTCAGACTGAAAGAGCGCGACTGGAGAGGAACTGTTTATATTCATCCAAAACTGCACCTCCTTTTCACTAACGCTAACCTTTTCTAAACATGTAACTAAATTCGAGATGCCGGGCGTGCTTTAAAGCCAACAGGTTCTTTTTGTCTTTCATTTCGTCATCTCTAAACATCATTACACGCCACAACTTACACCAACAGCGACGTAAAATGTGCTTTTGCCTCTTTGCAGGCCAAAGCAAGTAGGGTGTCTTTCAGTGTGAATTGTTTCTGAAAATCGGGGATACAACCTTCAGTGTTGACGCATTGAAGCATACAAAGGATCAAAATAATTCATCTTTATATCCCGGAAAATTTTTTGGTCGGATAAGGCTTATTACGTTGTGCGGCCGATACATAATGCAAATGTTTTCCATATTTAAGTATCCAGATTGCTAGCCCATTACGCATTTTTTCATCTCAACGGCCTGGATTTTGGATTAAAATTTAAACTGCCGTTATTCTGATATATTGTTGCTACATGCCGCTATTTTGATATTGCTGGTTACGTAGCGTTTCACTGTATTATCATTAATATGTGAGCAGGTAATCATCAATAAACATTAACCATTGACTTCATGTCTTTTAAATGCTTGATGCTGCCATATTTCTTTATTCTGGTTTTTCTTCTCTCGTCCTTTGGCGGAATTCATTTTTTTCCAAGTATATCTTTTCACAAATGGGATGCGTTTATACATGTACGCAGCCTATATATGTTTAAATACTGTAATATTTTTTAATTTCTTCATTTATTTGTCTAAACCTTTCGTAGAAGTATATTTTCATACTTGGTTTGTTTAAACTAGAAGAAACCGCATAATATTTCTGCAATGTTTTATTACAATGTAGGTGTATTATTATTATTATTAACCCAAAGGAGCGTCAGCTCAGAAGGGCTATTAGTCTCGAAACGGCATTTTGCGTCGGTTCACTATAAACGGCGTATCACTTTTTAAATGTTGCCACCCAAAATTATCGCCCTGTATTAAAGTAATTAACTAATGAAGCATCTGCGTGAATGTATGTATGTTTCTCACATTGTGAAATATCGACCTGGTAGTAGATGGCTTCTGGAAGCAGAGGCTTTAATCCGTGTAAGGCAGGCATATTAGTCAGCCAGGTAATGGGGCCTCTGTCTTCTGGTCTACAGTCTGTGATATTGCTGTTGAATTGAATTTTATGTGGTTTAAGTGCGAAGAACACGATATTAAATAAATAAAGGTGACGCAGAAAACGTTAAAAAAACGCGTTTTCCTATTATTTGTCGTTTTTTACTTACACACATAATTTATTGATCGCATAAAAGTGGCTTTTGAAGCTCACCCTGGGGCTGTTAGTCTCGAAACGGGATTTTACGTTGTCCGCTATAAACAGCCAATCACTTTTGAAATTGTTGTCAACAAATACTATCGCCTTGTATAATCTTTAAAGAAATTAAATAATGAAAAATCCGCATGTATGCACGTATGTTCCTTGCATTGTGAATAAACGACGTTAACTAGAGCCAGTAACTTTTGAATAATATTTTCCTCCACCCGAACAAGTGCACTGGAAGCTCGAATTCTGAATTTCGAAATTTATATTTCATATTTTGCAAACCTTTAATAAATTTTTGATCAAGCAACTCAACGAATTTCAAAGCGAGCAATGGCAACGCTGTACGGAAGAAAACATTTATTATTACACTTATTATCTCCACGGCCTGAGATTGTCTATCGGAAATTGTAAAGATATGCTGTTTTTATGTATTTTGTAATATTGCTCTTGAATTGAATTTTACATAGTTTAAGGGCGATGAACATGATATTTAATAAAGAAAGGTAACATATAAAACGTTTAAAAAAAGGTCTCTGTGGGCGTAATATAATGATCTGAAAGCTTTCAGATTTTTCCTTTATTATTATTACCATAATAATATTGGGTCAGTAAAGGCTATTGTCGTTATTATTCTTAGCTTAACGTTCATGTTTGATTGATAAAGACTCGCAATTACGTATATATCCTACCTAGTAATATTCTAAAGAACTACCTCGCTTTAAGTCGAGGATTTCCGATATTTCTTAAACTGCTTGTTGCATGTAAAAGGAGCTGTCAGTGCCCAGCTGAAACAAATTAATACCGACTTATTCAAAATGATTGAGTCGATTTCAGACGAGGATAATTTCGCCCCTATTAAAATTTATTAATTTGTTGCACATGAAATGAAAAAAATAATTCCGAGTTTTAGTATGTCATCAGAGTAATTATATAGAATGGCCTATTTATTTATCAAAACCATCCTTCCGCAATGGACCACTAACATTCTAACTGATGTTTTTGTTTCACACCTGGCTTCTTACATAAACAAATTTTGCGCCATAGGACTTGGGGGATTGCTATAAATATTGCTTTAGCCCCTACATTTGTCTCAAGACCATACATTACATAAGAACAGAATTCTGTTCTTGTGTAGACAGTAAACATTCGTGGACAGCTTACCTTTCCTTTCGTGTACTACTTGTCACTGTTGTAAATTTAAAAAAATAAAGCCATTTGAAATCAGATCAGTGTAATCAATCGCATGTTAATTCTTAATATAATATTTTACGAAGAAGTGAACTTATAGTCTATAGTATCTTAAACAAGTTTGTATTTTTAAATGACCAGAAGTTCCACTTTTTAAAGGATTTTGAGATTAAATATCTGATTCTGAAAAGGCAAAAGAAATTATTTGCGTCTTCTATATTATATTTCTACAATAAAGTTATTGGTATTTCTATTAAATATTTCGCAAAAAAATATACACACTCTGAATTGTCAAATCAGTTCTCCATTGTAAAATTTCTAATACTCGGAAGGGGGGTGAGAAAGATTTTTTATTTCAACACATATTTTGCAAGATCAAAAATTATATCATATAAATAAGGAATATTTATAAATTCTAAATTATTTTTATTTTTTCTTAGCTTATTATATTTCAGCAAACCATATGAGCGTTAAGTCGATTAATGAGATGGATACTTCATGGATGAGTTTCTAAATGAAAATTTGTTTGTATTTAAGTTTGACAGTATATCAGCCAGTGCATCAGAATGTGAACCCGGTTCGCATTACCAGCGTTTAGCGGTCTTAATGACTTTGTCATTTGTTGCGAAGTAATATTTAATATTAATACTTTAAAACTCCATAATAATAATAACATTAAAAGAAAATTTGATTAAATGCACTGTTTCTTAAACAGGTCTTTCGCTAAAATATAAATTTATGATATGTAAAGTTACATGAGTGGCTTGATATTACACATATTAATTAAATGCTCTGAGATAATATGCCAAATTCTTTGATGTGTAAGTTTTCAGAACCTCATCTTCTTGGAGGTATTAATTTTAGATAGTTATCTGCAATAAATATCAATGTAGGCCTTCCTCAAAGCAACGTGCTATTTATTTTTGCTTTTTAAAAATCGTAGAAAAAAGAACCTGAGTGTGTCAGGACTGAGTGTTCTGTGCATGTTCTTTCCAAACATTTTGAAGTAACTCCTTCTAAACTACAGTCCTGCTCTGGAACAGTGAGCTGAAAAATGTTGGCTTTGTTCTGATGTAGATTGGCTGTGCTGGAGAATAACTGCACTTGAAAGGGATTTGAAATCCTCTTTTATTAAATCACTATTATTTACACACTTCCCAACTCGGGAGAGATACAGAAAGTAAAGGACCACACTTGGGCCTAACTTAACAAATCAAATAAATTTAAACTAAACCTAAATAGAAATTAAATTAAACTTTGCTCGCAGAGCAAATCGCGGAATTGGCCTCTAACTAAATGGTGCGTAGCAAGAAATACTAATACTAGCGCACTTCAATTTATTGCAATATGCAATCACGTAGTAAGCACTATGGCTTATAATTTTAGCTGCTAGCTGGTCAGGCGAACGTCGAACAGAATGACCGTGATCTGAGACTAAAGCTCTCTCACACTGAGAGGTTTCTACCTCTGGTTTAAATAGTACTTCGCTGTACTTCAAAATTAGCATAAGCTGAAAACGCGCGCTTCTTCTGACGGGAAGTTGAAACAGAGAAGAGATAGAAAGATTTAAATTAAAATTAAACTTGGTTAGTTTAACTAAAACCTTACAAGTGTACGTCGAGGTACAACTGTTGACAGCGAGGAACAACATAGATGACAACGTATAACGACTACTTTGAGTAGATCACCTTCTTCGAATCTCATCATTTCGGCTTTTATGCTTTTGAACCTGTGTACAGCTGTGGAATTTATTAAACATGTTTTAAATTTCTAAGCAAAATCTTTTTTTTTTTTTTTTTTTAAAAAAAGGTTATTAGTAATACCTGTTTTTAGAACTACACTTGACAAACGTCTTTCAAAGCCCTGATTTACTTTCTCCTTATTCATTAAAAAAAAAAATTCTGTTGGAGATTTAAGACTTATCGAACAATACTATGACCGTCGAATGTTTTAACATCCCTGTATGAAAGAAAAGGAGTATTGTAATCTCAAAAAATTTCGGGTATCATATTTCAACAGAAATATACAGCTTTGGCAGTTCCCAAATCCATTTCATCTATTTTCTTTTTTTGACGTTTGTATGTATGGACAGGATAAAGGACAGTTTTTTCCGATACGGAATGTAAAATGGATTTAAAATGGATTTCTTTCATAATATCAGTGCGTACGTACATAGGCATGTATCTCTCATAACTCAAAAAAGATTAGTCATAGAACATTGAAATTTTGTGCATGGGATTGCAATAACATCTAGTTGTGCACCTCACTTTTTTTACTGCAATCGGAAGTACCAAAAGTGTACATATACATGTACCCACTCTTCTTATCTGGCTCGAAAGTCCTTAACCGGCATTTATTCTCGCAACCGTGTGTGTGGTAGTCATATACTTCCCATTACAGAAATGTTTTAAATAGCGAAAATATTCACATTTTGGCAATGCCAAATGTAAAAGATATTAATTTTGTACAAATAATGAATATGTATAAATAACGTTTTTTAACTAACTAATTTTGTATAAATAACTTTTAATGCAGTCTTCTGATTCCTATACTTATATTTGGGAAAGTTTATACTCGGTATGAAAAATTTAAATTTTAAAAAGTTTGACTTCCGTACAACAAATGTTGACCGGATATTTAATTTCAAAATTTACAATTTTTAATGTCATTTTCAACTTGTCTCGAGGGTCGGTTAATTAAGTTAAAATAATTCGAGGAAGTAAGTTTAAATGAAGTACAACAAAAAAGTGTGTATAATTTAATAAGCCATACAAGAGAGCCACGTAGTGTTCAAATCAGATTTTTTTCTACACGAATGAGTAATATGGATTTGATTTCAACTATTTTTTTTAATCTCATTACTTACGGGCCTATCTCAACTGTCTCGTTTATCTTTCACCTGTGGGCTGACGACATTACAGACAGTTTCTAAGTATGAAATGAAGAACCTTGAGCAGCTGTTCTTAATTTTATTCCTAATTTTTGTCCCAATTTATTGTATTTTTAATAACAGTTCGTTGTACTTCTCTTCTAAAATTTCGTGATCTTATTCGACCATTTATCTTCGAGTTCCTTAAGTTCCATTTAAATATAAAAGTATCAATTAAATTTGAAATGATACTCTTTCCGATAAACCTATACTATAGTTCTGATATCTTTTTATTAACCATTTGTTCATTCTTTCACTGTTAACTTTTCACCAACACTACAATTAAGAAAGGTAGTTTGTATAGAAATAAGATTACGAAATTAAGTTTTTTTCCAGATGAAATTAAAATTATTGATACAAAAAAAAAGTTATGATTATGAAAACAAAAAGAATTTATAAATAAAAGTGCATTTCATTTGTACAGCGCCAATAATTTAAAAGTAACAAAAGCAATATAAAAGTGACATTCAGATGAGAACTATGTAACGGAATGAAAGATATAACTCTCTGCAAACTGCGTATTTTTCGAAGAGCTTTTTTAGCCCAAACGGCGTTAGCCCAGAAGGGCTATTAATTTCGTTTTGGCTATTTGCGTTGATTCACTATAAACGGCGAATCCTTTTTTAAATTGTTGCCACCAAATGTTAGAGCTCTGCATTATATTTAAAGAAATTAAATAAGGAACAATCTGCGTAAATGTATGTATGTTTCTCGCATTGTGATAAAACAAGAATACCTAGAGCCATCCAATTTTGAATAACGCACCTCTCCACCCGAACATGGGCATCTGAAACCCCAAGTTTGGAATTTGGAATTTAGTTTATTATTTATTTCATATTTTGTAAAGCATTTATGAGTTTTTGATTAAGAAACTCAATGATTTCAAAGCGAGCAATGGCAACACTGTACGGGAAAAAAAAAAGTCATCTCCAGCGCTCGAAGACTGTGTATCGGAAATTCTAAAGGTATGTCTTTTAAATATTTTGTGATGTTGCTGTTGAATTGAATTTTATGGTTAAGCGCAAAGAACATGACAAAGTTAACACGTAAAAACGTTAAAGAGACGGCCCTTTGGGCGTAATATAAAATCTGAGAGCTTTCATTTTTTTTTTTTAAATCAGGATGCGTCGTACTTCAGTCTTATCTTTAATTAGAAAAGTAGATTTTCTTGTGTTTAGATACAACAGAAATGTATAAAAAGAAAATAATACATTTTTTTCCCTTCTGGCAGGAAGTTTAACTAAAAAACTGCGAAAACTTTTGTTTCCGAGGACGAACTCAGATCATTAGTCGAATCAAGTTTTTTTCCTTTTACAGTAGTTTATTTTATAGTAATTGGTCACTAGTTGGGTCCGTTAAAATTTATTTGTTTTAGGGAAAATGCCTTTCAGAAATAAGTGCTTGAAGAAAATACGAACTGATATTGATGTTGCACATACATGAAACCATTTTTTTTCATTGCGTTAGAAAACTCTAGCATTTTCCTACTTTATTTTTATAGCCACTGTACTTACAAACAATAGAAAACCCACAAGCATAATATCATTCCAATAGCGCTGTTATTATTCATGTTGTTTTATAAGAACAGGGTGAACGTTAGGTTTTTCGTAACCCTGTGAAATTTTGCGGTTCTTAAATTCTGCCGACTGGTGCGATCCCACTGTCTCTGCTTTCGACCCTGAATAAGAATACTTCATATCGTATTTTGTATACTCCCAAATGCTCTAATGTCTTAAAAAAAAGAGACGCCAAATGTTGATGGTCAAGAGAAGAAAATAAAATGTAAAAAATAAAGACATCTTCGAAGAGTTTTATATCTCTTAATCTTGAATAAGCAATCAAGAAATGAAAGAATACTGTCATTACGTTAGTTTTCGGCTGAAAGTATTCTTTGATGGAATACTAGCATTATATATTTGGACTCTTATATCAATTTTAACCAGTCAAAAAATTTATTAATCTTGAAACCCAGTTATTAGTAAGAAAATTAGTATTAGAAATATTCTACAGTAGTAAGTATTCTTCTATAGTTTTGTATGGAAGTAAATGTAAAGAAATTAGGAAAAAATAAAAAAAGGCCTTAATTAAAACCGTTCATTAAATTGATAGGTTGTTGAATAGCAATTAAGTAAGCATGACTAAGCTATAAAATATGTTTTAAAAGATGCAGCTAAGTACTGAAAAATAAAATCTCACTGCTGTTTTCAATGATTCAAAGAATGAATTTCTTAGCTTTCGTAAGCGTAAGCTTTCCAATATCGAAAATGGTACTTCGTGCCCAACTCAGTGGCAAAACCGGTCATGAAATATTTGCAATGTCTGAAGCAGAGGAATCTTTTAGAATCAATCACGGTAATCCGTGATAAGAGCACCTGCCTCCATGAAACATTTTAACTACTGCACAGGTTGCGGTTTGCTCTCTGTTTTTGATTAAACGATGAATCCTGTTTTGTCCTTACAGGCTAGTAGCATTTTTGCTGTAGGTGAAAACTTTATGGTAGTTGTACCTGCCGGTCATTACTTTGAAGTGCTAAAAGTTAGAACCTTGCTTGATCAGTAGTGCATATGACTTTGTTAAAAATCTGGATGCTTATGGTGACAGAGAACATGTGACGAGAACTTCCGTTGCACGCCATTTCTTTCCAGGAGTATATATCATTATTGTTTTTCAATTCAGGCCCAAGAGAAAATGAACTTATATTTCATTCTCTTGGCGCGTTATGCAGTCATTATTAAATAGGAAACATTTCAAGTGTGGAAATATGAACTTCGAATGAGCTCGAAACACAGAATTTCATGTAGAGGTTACTTTAAATTTCTAAGAGTTATTTTAAGTTTAAACATGCTTTATTGTCTATTCTCGTTTCCCGTCTTCTATTCTCTACCAGAATGAATTTTTAGTATCGCGTTTTATGCAAACGAGTTAGAAGGAGTATTTAAGAGAAATCAACTTACTTCGAGAGAGAGTGCTTAGCAGTCCTTAGTGGCGTGTGTTTGCCTTCTGGTTACTTCGTTATTGAATATACTACGCTCGGCCGTATTGTACGTGTCTGCTGATAATCGTCGGCTAGCTTAAGGGCCAACTTCGTTAGGTATTTGAGTCTAGCTTCGGCTAAGTCTATTTAGTTTAGTATTAGATTAGTTTTTTTATTTTATTTTCTTGATTTAAATGCCCAAGTGGAGGCTTTCCTGTAAGCCCGAGAAGGGGCCATCTGTTATTATTTCTTTGAGTGAATAAAAGGGTATTTTAATTCTTCTCGAGACTTTGTAGTAAATACTTGAACTCAGCGATGATTCGCTACCTATTTCACTAGGTTTCTCGACATTTTATCGTAGACAAAGTACTGACCAACATTACACTCCTTTCATTAAAAAGCATGCTACTCTTTTGTTACCGATGTTGACAGATCTTGTATTATAAGTTCATTCTTAGTAACTAAACTCTTCTTTAATTTTGAACTAGGTGATGACCACGAGCGGTTTTTACGAAATTTCTTAAATAACGATAAACTAAAGAAAATATGTAGGTAAAATGCATGTTCAATTGAATTTCCGTCGAAAGCAATAAAATTACGCCAGCTTGGTTTTCTTCTTTGATACTATGGTTTAAAAAAAAAAAGTGTTTTTTTTTTTTTTGACTGCTGACATCGCTGCTGAATGAGGTCATTGCAATTTGATCCTCAGGTCTTAAACGGGAGTCGTTCTCATTTGACCCTCAATGCTGTAAGGTTAAAGACTAAATTTATATTTGATTACGGCACTTCGCTTTCAATTCATTTGTTGATCTTCGACTATAACTAATTTAAATCGATTTTTTTCTCATTACACTATATATTTTTTAGCCGGATTTAAATCATCCAACATCATACCTTCATTACAAAGTATATTTTACCACGATGTCTATAACGGCTAACATATATTATATGACCCATTATCCATACCATTTGAGATATATAGGAAAAAGCAAAAGTTTTGTAGTCTAGACCTGACTTTGAAATAAATATTTGACATTAAAACATATTTGTTTTATTTATTACATTATTTAAATTTTTGTTGTTACTAAAATTTTTAACAAATCGGAAGGCTAGAAATCGGAATAAACCAAAAGCTGTACAACTAAATTATGCAGGTAAAATATTTCAGGTTTCACAACTTCTTACTATGTGCAAAATATTAAGAGTCTAAACAATCAGGTTAAAATATATATGAGTTCCTATGTACGTTAAATAAAAAATATAAAAAAAAAATTTTTAAATAAGCTTTTAATTAAAATCTCATAAAATAATTAATGAAATAAAAAGAAAAAAAATTATGCATTATGTAGTTTAAGGAGAATAATAGATTAAAATTCTCTTTACAGAATATATCTGCAATTTAATATCAGAATTTTTAACATTTGCAATTTTTTAATCTCAATGACAAGTTGTCAGTCGAATTACTCAATTGAAAAATGACTTTTCAGCAATGACTAATCACTCTTTTAATTCCAACAATTTTGCAACTTGAAGTGGTCTCAAAATACAGCGAATATGATAAAAAAATCAAAAAATAAGTTAAAAATCTCATACGAATCTAATTTAAAAGATTTTGTCTGGTAAGGAAAGTGACGTAATGACATCATAATCCTCAACTATCGATGGTAAAAACCTATACTCCTCCCTGCTTATTACTGTAGCAAGTTACTTACTACTTACTATTACAAGATACTATTAATATTAATACCGTAGGAAGGTTTATGGACAAGTACATAATTTTTGTCTTATTAAATGCTAGACGAAATATAGATTTTTAAAATTAGATAGAAAAGCAATACTAGATTGCCATATTTTGATATCAATTTTGAGAGCGATTAGTCATAAGTTTCAAGAGGGGGAAAGAAAATTTCAGCAGTGCGAGAAGTGATACCATTTTATATGAAAAAGCAATGGTGGAGCAAAGAGAAAACGTATATAGCGTGACCTGTCCAGGGAAATAGTAATTAAACGTAAATGAGCTAAGATATTAGAATTTTAGAAGCGTTCGGAAGAACTAGATTGGAAAAACTAAAGAAGCAAAATTTAATAATTTAAAAAATTAACTAAACAAGTACATGTTTTTATTAATGCTAAAGGACTCAAAGAAATTCAATTTACGAACTAAGAAAGCCTTAAGGATAATATTCACAGATTCAAAATCAAAATTAAATGCCCCTTTATTATTAGCTATAAAAAATTATTTAATTCTCCTTTTGGGACACGCGATTCAGGTCCCCTGACAAAAAATCTGAACACTGTTCCAGTTCGGCCGATATAGCTTAAACCACTTTGACATGATATGTTGAAATTCCACAAGAGTTTAAATCAGAAATGGGATCTCTAAGAATAATTAATTTTACTGATATGTGAGAAAATGATCTGAAAGTGTAACTTACCGAGAATTGGAGCAATTTTGTAGTTGATAGGAAGATTAAATAATGGACGGATAAATATGAAAAAAAATTATTAAAATATTCTCGTACTTTTTTGTCTAGATGTATGCTTTGTCAGCTAAACTTGCTTTCGTCTAAACGTGCTGTCGGTTAGACAGCACGTTAGAATTCTCGTTACATTCCCGTTAGAATATCCGTATCGACTAAATGTTCATGCAGGCTAAATGCCCAGTTGGCTAAATATCTGTGTTGGTTAAACGTCCGTATCGCTGAAATAGACGTATAGGTTAAATGTGATATCGGTTAATAGTTGTGTACTAAGTATCTTGTCGACTAAGTGACTGTCAGCTAAATATCCCTGATCTCTCGGAGCCATATTTATGTAATGTAACATAAGTTTAGGAAAGAATCAGCTATAAGGTTGCGAAAATGTGTTTTCCAGAATCTTTTAAAAAAAACCCAAGTCGGCGAGAAATCGCGAAACGTCGCGAACTTAGCCGCAAAACTTTCCTTAAATGCTACTCAGGAACGTATTTGCCTACAATCTCCTTGCACTATTTTTAAAATTTATACGTTTTTGGAATCAGAATAGAAAGCTCCACATTTCTATATAAGAATTAAAATTTTTATGCAAAACACGTGGCCACGAATTCAATTACTCGCAAAATAAACTCTAAAATTATCACACTAAAAGCAATGAAGAAAGAAATAACAATAGAAAACAATACAAAATATTGGACAAGAATAACAATGGAATCAAATGAATCTGAATATTTAGAGAAATTTCTAATTAATTCTTCTGGTCTAATAAAAACGATATAAATCGAATTTTGAAAAAAATCGCTTTGCATTGTCATCGACAAACAGAACAAAGTGTGCATAAAATCCGAATTGCATAGCTTATCAGGAAGTTAAAAATCCACGCCAAAATTCTGATCATAGTAAAGTAAATAAAAAGTCATTAAGTCATCAACAATATTAATTTTATTTAACAATATGTGTATTACATTTTGATTTTAATCATTGTAAGATAGATAATTTAATTACAGAAAATATTTTCTATTCGTACCCCAATTGGTAGGCATGGAAGGTTTTCCCCAGTTTCATGAATATATAAAATCTTTTCCAGCAAAATTTTATAAAAGTTAGAGAATTTATCTGGTGCAATGAAATGAAATGAAAGTACAATATTTAACTGCGCTCGGGCTCGGATCGTTAAAACAATTTTCGAAACTGCGGTTGCTATTTTTTCAGCTATTCTACATTTCAAATTTTATTATATTGCATTACTGACTTAAAAATAATTAATAGAAATTTTTGCTCGTTATATGACAAGAGAACGATATTTATGCATCAGCTTTCATTGGAATGCAGTACCTGAATTAATATATAAAATACATTCAAATCTGTAGAGATTAGTGTCTTAAATTCCTAAAGAATATTCTAATGCTCATTTGTTTCGGAACCTCTTTGCTTTAAAATAAATCATTTGATAGAGAAAAGCATTAGTTCAGAAGCTATAACTTCTACTGCATCACTTATTTTTGACACTTGTAGCCTTATGGCTGTGCTGCAGTAAGAGCAAGACTCCATTTATATGCATACATAACAATGGCATCTTTTTTCTGTGTCTTCTATAATATTTCGATTTTGTTTTTCTTCTGCCTGCTAACTTTTTTTCTAAAACTAAAAATGTTGTTAACCAAGGGCATTAAAAAAAGCACTTCTTATAGAGAAAACACATTCTACTTTTTCACTGCGTCGCATAAGAACTCTGTAAAATAGTTCCTGTAAGTATTTGGACCTATTACATATATGAAAACACTTTTATTTAGCAATAAAAGCGCTTTCTAAAGACTGGAAAAATAAAAAACTCGCATAATTACGTTTAATAAGGAGCGTTAGCTTCAGAAGGGCTATTACTCTCGAAACGATATTTTGCGCTGAATCACACTAAAAGTCTAACGCACTTTTCAAAATGTTGCCAACAAAATCCTGTATTATATTTAAAGAAATTAAATAATGAAGAATCTACATGAATGTGTGTATGTTTTTCTCATTGTGAAAGAACAACTATACCCATAGCCATCAAATTTTGAATTTTGTAATCCTTCACCAAAACGTGGGCACTTGGAAGCCCGAATTTTGAATTTCGAATTTGTTTTATTATCTATTTCATATTTTGTAAAACTTTAACGAATTTTTGATTAACTATACTAAACGATTTCAAAGTGAGCAATAGAAACACTTTACGAAAAGAAAAAAAAAAACTTTTTTTTATCTCCAGCGCACTAGACTGTCTCCCCTTTGGGTGTAATTTAAAATCTGGAAGCTTTAAGATTTTTAAAAATTATTTTATTATCTCATTTTATTTTGAGAATTTCTCTACTTGTAAATAAAATGGGAAGAGATAATCTTTAAGAATTTATAGATTGGAAATCTCTTTAGCAGATTTTTAAATCAAAATATAACTTCAACCGTACTTAATAAAACCATGTTTCATAAATAAGTAAGAACTGAATGATAATTAGGAAGAATTTTATTTCCATTGCCAATATTAATTATTCTTTGAAAAAATAAGACCGATAGAACTTACATAAAATGAAACTGCATTACATAATCATTTATTAAATGCGGATAGAATCAAACAAATCTTTAACGTATAAGTAATGGAATCAAATAAATAAATCCTAAACCTTTTTTGATCATTTAATTTTCCATGCGTAACACTCTTCTCTTCATAATTTTCTTTCCTTGTTCAGTTCCACTGGTATCTTATTTCTTCATCTGAAAAATTGAAAAAATTATTATGTAATATTAGAGAATATAATATTTAGAGATAAATTTAAAAAAAAAAATAAAAGTTGGTATGCATTCATCCAAGCCTTTCTGAATTAATATTTAATGAAGGAATATTTGTTTATATTAATTCAAAATACTTTAATATATAACCCAAACACATAAACACATACACAAAAGAAAAAAGTAGAAATCTGAACTATTTTATTTTAGTGAAGTATATTGAAAGGGTATACGCGCTGTTAACCAAGCAAAAGTTTTAGGGTTTTACAAAATGGTCACGTATGGCTGAAGATAACGTATGGAAAACGTTTTAATGCCAAAGCGTTTGGTGGCTTGACCCATATATACAAAGCCACCAAGTGTAATTTCAAATACATATGAGCGTTGTGGCATATATTAGCTATATATAACAGAATCGTTTGTATACATTAATCAGTTTTCCTTTAGGCTGTCTGAAAAATATGAAAATTTAATTCTGGATAGATTGGAAAATATGCAGATTTAATCTTAGGGATTGAAATAACTCTTTTTCATGATCTTGCGGTTCATTTCTTACGCTGATGTAAATTTTCACCCACATTTTGCCTTGATATTTTTTTGTTAAACTGAATAACTATTTATTATTATTATGACTGGATTCGAAAATTGAATTTAATATTCTAACATCAATGCTTTCTTACCTAAATTCAGAGGCGCTTTTGCTTCTTTTCTGTGCTAACTCATTTTAAGGTGGTGGTTCCGAGTTTACATTATTGATACGGTATTAAAGACTTTATTCTTCTTAATTCTAACGGTCATACATATAGTTCTCATAATCGTTTCAGCCGTTGTATTATTTTAGTAGTAATCGATTTAATAAGCGGTGTTTTCGTACAATGAATGACTAATTACTTTTATTTTATTAAGTTTGTCATTTTTATTTTCTTTTATGTTGTTTTTGTTTCTTTTTCTTTCTAGAGTTGACATATTATATTAAAATTATATTCCACGTTTCAATAACCGAATTGCAATATCGTTATATATGATTAACTCGCATTAATTACTGTGGAATGTTTTAATAAACTTTGAAACTCGTTTCAAAGTTATCATCAAATACTAAAGATTTTTCAAGATAAAAGCATATTTTAGAACTTTTCTAAATTTTTAGAGCTCTACGTTGCTTTATGTTATGATGCTAAGTACTTATCGTCCACTGCCTGACTGACCAATGGTCTTAACCGTCATTTGCGATTAGGAATTTGTTGGTCACTGATGTCCTTCAGTATAGTTTAATTTGAAAAGGTTATTTGAATGTACTGCACTGCCCCATACATTGACCATGGGTTGACTGCCAGTAACCATAAAACACCAGCGACCAAAGTATAAGTCACCACTGACCAACAGCTTTTACGCGCATTCATGTCTTTTGTTTTATTTTATTTTAAAACCTTTTTCAAATTTAACCTTCCGCCTTACCCTGGTAAGATATGAGTGGAGCTTCAGTGAATGTCACCTGTAGGTCATTGATGATCAGCGTCCGTGATAGGCACTGGTAGCTTTCCTTTTCATTTTAATCAAATGAAAATCTATAAAAATTTAATGCACCACTCTACGCCGGGGACCTATTGGTTAACCACAAGTGACGCCTGAACCTGCAGATCATTGATGACCTTGCTTAGACAGCCTATAGTCTCAGAAAAGTTCTATTACACCACAGCAATGAAAGTTTTTCAGACGTATGTATATATGTTCATAAGCCAAGAGAAAGATTTAACATAATGAATCTAGGCATCTGGTGCAATCGAAGAATAAACATGATCTGGTTTCAGCACCAAAGTTGTTCATGAAGGCATGCCTTCTGTTAGTCTGACATCCCTCTTGTGTCTGCTATGTTTAATTAAGTAAAAACAAAAAGGGGGGGAATCAAAGAGGATAAAATAAGTAATATCAATGTGTTCATTGTACCATGATAGAAATGCAGAGAATGCATTAAGATTTATCCATTCTTAAACGAAAGAAGTGAAAAGTTAAGTTTAAAAAAAAATAAATGCGATGGCGAGAGTCTTAAATAACTATCAAACAAGTAAAAGTGATCCGCTTTGACACTATCAACTTTTCCCCCCTCATATTTAACCTACTTGTTTGATCGAAAGATAGTTACAAGCCGGAAGAAAGAACTTTCTAGGTCGCTAGGTAAAAGGAAAATTGACAGTTTCGTTTTCAGTGTGCTCACGTGACAGTTGATATAATCAATTTTAGAAAGTTTTTTTAACGTTACTAACTTCCATTTAATATATTTCAAGTTTTTGCTGTTTGAAATTGTGTTCTAGATTATTTTTTAAGATGATTGAACTTTATATTATTACTCCTTCATCTTTTATTTAACTAGCCACTTACGCTGCCAGCTGTCTAAAATATTTATCTTAAAAAAGAAAAATATATGTAATGATTCTATTAAGTGCACATACTGTAATTTCACAAAAAAACATGTTGTATTTCTAATTTGAATCTCATGATTTAAATGCATTTTAATTTAAAACGGTAAGATTAAA
>KK117242.1:296419-320829 GCA_000611955.2 Stegodyphus mimosarum
TCCCTACACCACTGTAAACGGTACGACCTATGTGCTACTATCAATGGTATGCAGGGTTCAGGACAGCGGTCGCATAGGCCACATTTATGAAGTCGTCTAGTCACAGTAAACTGGGACACCTGTCGTCAGGTTGCTGTGCCAAGCAGCTGAGCAATGTTGCCCGTTATCTGGTTTCGACAACTTTTTACCTGCATGGCAATACATTGGTCATCAGTCATCATTGTTTTCTTTAGCTGACCACCACCAATCATTCTACCCGTGCCTGTCATTTGGAAGGTTTTCCGAGCTCGTAAAACGACACTTTTATCAATTCTAAATGGACAACGGATATTAAACTCTGAAAATGAGCTTTCCGTCCTTCTTTTTGTCTCGCGCAGCGGCACTCATTCTTTGCGTTTTGCGTGCCCTGATGTAATCTCTGATGCCATCATATTGGTATTTGCATATCCATTACCTTTCTACTGAATTGACCTTTCACTATACTGATCACAAAATGCTTTTTTCAAGAATTTCATGGATGTATATTGAAAAAGGAAATTTTTTGCTTGAGTTTTGCACACTAGTTTATTTAAATCCGGCTGATTTTCTTTAAAAATAAATTCAGTGTTTCCTTTAAATACTTATTTTAAATGGCAAATAAGCAACTGAAAATTCACAGATGTCGACATGTGAAGGAAAAGTATGTCTTTTTGAATAACGTATTTTCATATTATTATCAATGTATTTGTTAAAAAAGGAAATTGTTTTTTTTATTAATGTTGAACTATTGAGAAGATCGTAGACATCGTACAGATTTTATGGGATTTAATTTTTGTACAACAATTAACTGAAAACTGTGGGCTTTAGCAATTTTACAATGATGATTTAGAATACACCGTATTTAAAAAGGAAGTGTATACATAGCTTTGCAAAAGAAGATGCAATGATCCATTACAAAAGCTGAGTGAATGTCATGATATAGTTAGGAACATTCCTGCGGGGTTTAGCAAAATATTCAGAGTGTACACAGCCTAGAATTGATGAATTACATTCCAGAATTATAGCAACAGTTATTAAAATTGCGTCAAATAAAGAATAATTCGTAATGATGGTCCAAAAAATTAAGCAAAGTTCATGACAGGAAAATGACTGCTGTAATGAATTTATTTCACAAATACAAATGCAGCAATTAAGGTTGGCTCTCCAACTTTCATCTGAAGTTTCCAGACATTCGAAGAGGATGTCTTTTGTGACATGGCAAATTTTTAAGAATGTACCCTTGCTAGTGTAATCTAATCTATTGAGTCTACCACGTAACTAGTTGTTACTTTAAGTCACGTGAGTGTAGGAGTAAAAACACCATGCTCATCATATATCCCAAACGGAAAAAATCTCAAGATGTTAGTTCAGGTGATCTGAGGACAATAACATTAAAGGCATATCACCCGAATCAGGATTGTTAATCCAGAATTCTTAAAGGTACTGGCTGAGGTAGTCACTTACTTGTTTACGCCAATGTGGTGGAGCGTCGTTTTCCTACAAAATGAACTCGGATACATTTTCCTCCAACTACGGTAATAGCCATTCAAATAGCGTATTCAGATAGCTAAATTCTGTAAGGGAAGCCATCTCGAAGAAGAAAGGCTCAAAAACCCTGTTATTGGGTATGGTGTAGTAAATGTATGTGCCATGTGTATTTTCTTTTCTTCTAAATTTCAAAGTATGCCTGTCCACTTCGAAATCCAATTAAGTGAAGAAGGGATTCGAGTGTCCTATGAAATCACTCACATTCAAACATGTTTGCAAATCCCTACTAAACTTTATTTTGGTATAATGGTAGATTTTACCTCCTAGATCATGTAAAATTTTTAAGGCCTTGAACTGTGGATACTTCTTTAAAGTGCTCGATTTTGTAGCTTGCGGTACGCTTAGCTGTCTTTTGACCTGATGCGTTAATTTCTTAAGGGTTTTCCTTCAGCATAAGCAGAGTGTCTCCTCAAGGTGTTTCATTTACGTCGTAATACTGTGATGGCTATGTGCTACTGTGGCAAATTTGATCTAATAAATGCCAGTCAAAGACACAATAGATCTTACAACAAAAAAATTATTTATAAATTCATCACACACTTGCACTGATTCAGTGTTAAAAGTTGGTTGTTTTCTTGAGCTAATGTTAAAAAACGGGAACAGAGGTGTTTTCGTACTTTGTCAATAATCAGCCATAGCCATGCTAATAGAATTGTGGGCTACTTGGCCTAAATAGGTTTCTAAGGCCTTTTACCTGCATCAGTTCTCTCAAGAATAATACATTTGATAAAATACTTCCTATCTTCGTGTGGCCTTCAGGCTGTGCCTATAAGACGATATTGTAATCAAACAAGCTTGCAGTTAAAAATGCTATTAATAGTGCTATGTGATGTACGCTGCGCAGAAAAAAAAATGGGACAGTTCTATATCTCCCGTTCTACTGGGCCGATTGACAAAATTGTAACTGCGTTTTTCATGTCTCGAAAGCGCAACCTAGGATATGTATTAGATTTATATATAGCGTTGTTTTAATATAGGTATTTTGACACAAAATTGGACTTTTTCTGAAATTACATGTCAAATTGTTTCCATATTTCGGTTCTATGACTCAAATTATGCTAAACTACCAAATTTTGCAAAAATCGCACGAGTAGCTTTTAAAAAATAAAAAAAATTTAGCTCCTCAATGTTAATTGAATTTGATATTTATTTATTAATATCTCTTTTTTTTATTAAACTTACTTGATTCCTTTTTTCACATTTCGAAATTTAGATTCATTCAACAAAAATTCGCCCATTTTTTATGATTTGTTTTATTGATTATATTTTAAAATAATTTTTATAAATCTTTCGAAACAAATTTTGAATTATAATCTGTAATATTTTTGCCCTCATTTTAAAGTAGATGTATTTCTAAGCACACCTGTAAAAAATTAGAGATTTTTATTCAAGATTTCCGAAGATATACGTAAATTTACATGTTTTCGCGCTTTGAAATTTGGAATATTTCTTAAAAGCGATAATAACACAAATAAGATTCACAACTTTGTTAAAATTATTTGAAAGTATGAACGACAACTTTTTTACGCTCTTCTGCAGTGAAAAAAAGAAAAAAATAGGTTGCTATAAATTAAGAAGTTCGCCAAGTAAATTATTCTTGGCGAAAACTGAAAAAACAAATACGCCAAGATAAATTTTTCAATTTCTGCGTAAATTTGGCATCAAATTTTACCAAACTAAATATTTAGGCATGATTTGAGTCGTAGAATCGAATTATGGAAATAATTTGGCATGTCATTTCAGAAAAAGTCCGATTTTTTTGTCAAAATACCTGTGTTATAATGATGCTATGTATAAATCTAATATGCATTTTAAGTCGCGCTTTCGAGACATGAAAAATGCAATTTGAGTAGCGTCAATCGACCGAGTAGAAACGGGAGATATAGAACTGTCCCCCATTTTCTTTTTCTTTTCTCTTTTTTTTTTTTTTTTGACGCAATGTACCTGATCGACAATTGTCTTTCTGAAACTGCTCTTTAGAAAAGTCAGGTACAAATAATTTGATAAATAATAATACTAATAATAAATTAAATAAAAGAAACATTATCAGCATGCTGATGGGCCATAAAATTACTTTAATGTTTTATGCCTTCCGCAACGTAATATTTCGTGTTAAAACACTGTAATTTTGAATGAGTAAACTTCTTCATACCTTTTGTTAAACTTCCTGTAGAACTGTTAAGGGGCTTATTTAAATGTTCGGGAACAGTGATTCTTGATCGGATCAAATGATCAATTCGGTAACTTATGACAATATAATGATGTTAAGGCTGGGAATTGTGCTTTGAGTTCATTCAAGCAAAGCCGACAGTTTGAATCACTGGAAACTGACGTTCCAGGGATAGCCTAGGTGAAACATCATTTTTCTATAAGTGTGCCAAGTATATATTTTGACTATATATACAGGGTGCGTCATAAATTCGTGCAAAGTTCAAAAATTCGTAATAAAAGAAGGAATGCTCGGAAAAATTTTCTGTTTGCGCCAATATGGTCAGAAAGACATTGGATTTTTTTCCATGTAAAAAAAAAAAGTTTCCAAAAGTAACCGACAGAGAGTGCTCACACGTCATATTGAGATGTTTTATGCAAATCACGCAAACAGAAACAGACAATCAAACAGATCACAATAGCAAGACACTATGCATTTACTATTTTATAGTAACAGATGTTCAACATTACCACCACCACAAGATAATAGGCAAGTGAGGCGCGTCACTACGCCCATTACAGCGGAGTGTAGCATGTCGCCATCGATGGCAGCGACGGTCAGTCGAATGGCATTTTTCAGTTCCACCAGTGTGGTTGGGGAGCCCCGGTACACACGAGACTTTAAGTATCCCCACAACCAAAAATCTGCCGGGGTCAAGTCTGGTGATCTTGAGGGCCACTGAATCTTACAACCGCGACTTATCACTCGGTCTTCGGTGAAAGATTCCAACAGGAACGTCTTCACGTCGCGTGAAATGTGGGGCGGGGCACCATCCTGCATGAAGGTGACAACAGGTAACGCATGTCTTTCCTGCAATGCAGGTACAACGTGGTCACGCAACAGCGTAAGATACCGTGCTGCAGTGACTGTACAGGTTTTCACGCCGGATACAGGACAGGGTTCTTCAAAAAAGAAAGGGCCCAGAATAAAAGACGCGGTGAAACCACACCAAACAGTCACACGAGGAGAATGCAGTGGCTGGCTCTGGTACTCACGAGGGTTTGACGTCGCCCAAATACGACTGTTTTGCGTATTGACGTCACCAAGCAGTGAAAAGTGGGCTTCATCCGTCCACATGACGTTCAGCAACCATTGTGGGTTACGTTCCATTTGTGCCAGCGCCCATGTAGCAAACTTTTGTCTTGCATCTGTATCTGCCGGTAATAACTGGTGAAGTCGCTGGATTTTGTACGGATACAGATCCAACATTCCGTGCAGAATACGTCGAATCGACGCTTCCGGAATCCCCGTTCTTCTCTCAGCTTCACGAGCACTGCTACTCCCCGTTGATGTCTCGGCTGCCATATCTTTGATCACACTTTGTACCACATGGACACGGGCCGCTCTCAAGGGTGGTCTGCCACTTCGTTGACGATCCTCCAAACTCCCCGTTTCCTCAAAACGTCGTACTAAATTCCGTATCCCATTCAATGAAATAGGGCTTTTTTCCGCCTTCAGTCCTTTCTCCGTGCGAAACTTTCGCAATGTAACAGTTGTGGATTCACCATTTTTGTAGAACAATTTAACCACCAACGCCCGATCTGGTAAAGAAAGCATGCTGCCGACTTCGAATGACGGATCCGTTTCCAGCCAAGTGTTTTACTGATAGCCCGATTTGCATAAAACATCTCAGTATGACGTGTGTGCGCGCTCTGTCGGTTACTTTTGGAAACATTTTTTTTACATGGAAAAAAATCCAATGTCTTTCTGACCATATTGGGGCAAACAGAAAATTTTTCCGTGCATTCCTTCTTTTATTACGAATTTTTGAACTTTGCACGAATTTATGACGCACCCTGTATATTGCTACAATGATGAAATTGTCCCGCATCTTTTATCCTTCTCCAGAGGTGGGAGCCAGATGTGCATTTAATAGCTAGTATCGATAACAGAAGATGCAAAAATGTTAAGAGAAATGTTGCATGGATTATTTTAATTTTTATTAATGTGGTGATTCATCAATGTTAAAAAATACCGGAATTAATCTCATTCGGAAATCTGAATAGAATTATGGTATTTTTGAGATACTGAGAAGTACTAGGAAAAAGGTGCATTAACCTTCAGTTGCAATTTATGCTCTGTACATAGCTCCTACGTTCTTCTAACGTTTTAAGTATACGAAGTCAGCTGCAGAAATTTGTTTGATCATAACCTTAACAATCTTTTAGTTTATACTACCAAACAAATTTCTGCATTAAATTAAAATAAAGGGAACAAAGAACGTGAGGACCTTGGAAACACAATTGATTTTGCAGAGCGTCAAAATGCTTAAGAAACTCTTCTAGCAGCTGACCGAGAAACGACTTAGGAAGAAAAGAGAAACGTGATTTAGAAGGAGATTTTATCCTGACTATTTCATTGTCCGCCTTTAAAAATGTGCTATGCCGATTTTCTTGCCATTTTTTCTCTTTTCAAAAATTGCTCAAGATTTTGAATTTTGATTTTTTTAAGCTAATGCTTCCGTTTGATTTGATCTTTATTCTTATTTCAATGGTCTTTTTTCTTATTATTAATTACCTTTCACAAAAGAACAACGAAGAGAATTTAAAAGAATATGTTTTTAAGAGTGTAACTAAGACTGTGCTATTTTTTCGGTTTTTATTATAAATGTACTATATGTATATTGGATTACATTTTAGGTCATCATTAGCGGTTCTTATAGGATACTATTCTACTAAAACTCGTTAAGTCATTGACTTAATAAAATTTAAAATACGTTCTTCAAAATACACTGAAGCGTTATACAATGCCTATGAGTTAAGTTAAAATGACACTCATTTTTTGAAGCAAGTTTCTCTTTAAGCGGTTTTTGATGAGAGTGTATTGCTTTTTTTCATCGAATAAGAGTTTAGTAAGCAATATAATTGTACTTAAATATGCTCTTTTTACGTTTTCAAAAGAAAATAATTTTACATATTGTTTTATCATGTTTCCTATTATATGGATTTATATTTCACAGTGGTATCAATAAGAAGTTTCTTAAGTTTTAATTTTATAATTGTTGAGCTGAACCATGATAAACAATAACATAAAATAATCAAACTGTTCTAAAGTAGCTGAGAAGATAAATACAAAGATAAAACCCGATTGTCATATGTATAAGCCATTATCTTTTTAAATTTTCTATTAATGGACTGTGAAATGTATAAGTCATTATCTTCTTAATTTTATCATGGGCGCCTCCCGCTTTTATTACTCGCGACGTAAAATTGTAGATGAATTCCATAAATAGAATTATATAATTTATTATTCTCTTTAAACTATATGATAAATTACTTTTCACCTTTTATTGCGTTAATTATCGTACTATTTAAATAAAAGCTTTTTGTATAAAAATCTTTTTTAATTGTATTTAGTGCTAGATAATACACGCTTTTTATAAATGCTTCCAATAAGTTACTGAGAGAATATTTTGGGTTGGGTATTTAGGCCCCACCCCAGTCTACTTCGATTTGCATTAGACATTTTAAATGGTCATCCATTCGATTGTCCTAGAAGAGCTATATGAAAATATTTCATTTTTTTTCGTGGCAACGACATCATTAAGCTCTATGTCTGGTTACTATGGAAATGCGGGCACTGACCTGCAGCAATATTTCAGAATAGCGTGGTTAAGACTCATCCGACCTCGAAAACGCGAAGCATATAAATAGTAGGATGAATTTTTATTTAAATATATCATGTCTCTTTTGAGATTTTTTCTGTAATTTTTATTGCTTTTCATTTAAAACAAAGACTGTAAGAATGGAAACTTCCATAGCTGTTATTTAATTAATGTAATAATAACATTTATTTACGTTTATAATCTCTAACAATTACATTCATGGTCTCAATTTCCCATCGCTGTTTCCTTTTTTTCCCCTTTTTCTTTTAATTGTACTCATTAAGTATCACGCATTTACTCAGGAAGTGAATTCCTCTTCATGGTGCAAATAATTTGATATTCAGTCAAACGATTCAACATTCTGACAAAAATATAACTACATTTAATTTTGCAGTCAACATATAACACAAAATAAGGTAAGCACGCTTCAGATTTCGTTGCAGTATCTCCATTAGTCTTATAATTATTAAAGAAATAGTAGATTCGGTAGCAAATGGGACATTTTGTATGAAATCGTATGACAGCTGTAAAGTTTGGAAAGATGCATATCAGAAAGATTTATTATAAAAATTTTCATGTTTTCAGAATAGAAAAAGGTAATAATAAATTAAAACATGTTTAGAGGCTTTTGTTTAAAGGCTTTGGAATTTTGTTTTATCGTAAGATATGCTATTTAATGCAAGTTCAAATTTTAAAAGCCTTAATATCTTTTTTAAGTTGATACCTTTTATACTCTAAAAATAAAGCAATGCCTGTAGTAAATCTTCTTAAAGTGCGTCATCTTGAAACAAAAGTTATGTAACGCAGTTGACGCGTGTGCAAACTTAACAAGAAGAAATAAAAGTAAAATTATTTACCAAACTGTATTTAAACCCAAACTTTGATCAACTAAAATGGGATACTACCTAAGGTATTTTCTCCATCCTTTCCGCATGCCTTCGGGGTATGATTGGAAGAATGCTCGAAGCGTATTCGAGAGCTCCAGGCTTCGAGCCCCGGCGAGGGCACTGCACTTTCACCTCTCCTGCAATTTTTTTTTTAAAGCTATTGACTCTACAAGTATACCCTTCTATTAAGAAACGAAAGTAACCTCTTCATTTCTTACATTATACTAAAATAATTTTCCATCTTTTAAAGCTTTCCTTTGTGAAGTAATTATTTAGTGTACAACTCCCTTCTTTACTGCTATTCATAAGTATGCAAATATGTGAAACGTACTATGTTTGAAACTTCTGAGCGGCAGATGTGCCCATTCTCTGCACTTGTATTACTTCAATATATTTGTTATTTTGTGAATTACATTTGAATGAAGATCTGTTTTAGAGTTCCAGACAGCATATCAGTGAAAGAAAAAGTACCATCATCATTTTCAAGTCACCACTTATATATATATATATTAGTAAGATTTTATATGTAAGATAAAAGTATCTAAATTAAAATTATAATTTAAACTAACCCCTAATTCCCTTTAATTCTCTTTCGCTCTGTTTTAAAAATCGTAATAACTTATCTGGATTGCGTCATTTCTAGATCATTCCATTTTGCATGGCCTGCGCAGCGCAAATGTTCTTGAATAGGCACGACTAGAGTGCCAAGTTATTGTGACCACGAATTTCAACTGGAAAATAAAAATGGAATTAAAACCGCCTCGACCGCCAAGTTTCCTTTAGCTTATTTAGCTATTATACATCGACGCTGCTTCGTCTTTTCCTTGCATTTATTATTACATTTATTTTTAGTCGACAGGATGGTTTCCAGTAGCCTGAGACCTCAATGGAAAACTTATTCAGCTCTTCAAATCATCGTTTTGTGATAAATTCAAAGGCAATGTGAAAGAAGTGAATCATCAAATTTGTTTTTTCAGTGCTTAAAAATAACCTATCATCCTTCTGTTGTGGTGCTTTGCAATTGCTTAAAAAATAATCACGGGTAGTGTTTACAGAATAAAATTTCCCATTAAATCCTGAAGTTGAATGTCTAGTAAAAAAGAATATTGAATCTGCTTCGGCTATCTCTGCAATATTTAGCAGAAAAAAAAAAGTGCTTTAAATTATCAGTGAATTACCGCTTAAGAGATTCAGCAGTACAGTTAGTTGAAGGTCATCGATCTGTGTTTAATGTGGTTCAAGTACGTGCGACAGACAATTATTTGCTCTTTCGGTTTTTCTAATAGTACTTCATCAGTCGACAGCTCAAAAATTGCTTTCTTTGTGTGAATTTAACTCAGAAACGAGACAAAGTTATTTAATATGCTGCGGATTCTATACTTCTCATTTCAATTTTGTTTAAAATTCTGCAATTTGACTACGCTCTTTTGCAAAAATGTGAAATTCTTATTCATTAATTTTGCTAATTTTTCATGTGTCAGCAAATTAAGTAACGAATTTTAAGCCATTTAAATTATTTTTAGGGAAGGATATTAAGGTAAATAATTATATTTTTGAATTTCTGTTGAAAATTTTGAATTGTTGATAAGAATTTTTAAGTGAATGAAATAATTATGAAACATAAGTATAAAATATGATAAATAAATAATGTTTCTGAGTAGTATTTTAGGAATCGTAACTAATTTTAAAATTTACGGGTCATAATATGTTCAGACAAACTTTGAAGACTCCCACTTTTATTTTTTTTCGTATATAATAGCTTTATTTAATATAATGGAATGTGGCTAATTTTTTAATATAAATGGAATGTTATAGTGCAGTTAGAAAAGGTCAGTTGCCTTTAAAACAAGGAACAGAAGCCTTTATAAATAACTGCCGCGAGCGTCCCATAACCATTGGCGAAAATTCGTACACTGGTTCCTTATTGTGGATTTGCCCATAAGATGGAAGTGTTCGTATTAAGAGAAAGCTGTGGGGTCTTCCGGTTTGTGCAAAATAAGACAATTAGAAATTTCGATAATAATAATATATTATTTCAAATAATGTTTTAAATGAAAATTTAATTACATTATAATATTTTGAAATTTTTCGCAGTTTTGTAATGTTAATAGTTGTGTTTGAAATTTTTATATTTAAAAATTTTTAAAAGCCTTACCTAAACAGATATAATATGAAATTTATTTTCTTATTTTATGCTCACAAAATTATTTGGTATATATTATTATTGTAGGGCAGTGTAGAATTAAATGTCTTTAATTTAAGTATATTTGTTTCTCATTTCATCTAATTTGAAGATTTTTATGGCTATACATTATAAATGCAAACTTTGCCGTTATACAATACTAGAGGTCAGTTACCTTTATTGAGGAACGGAGGCTTCTATGTGTAATTGTATTAAGCACCCCACGTCGATCAGCAAGTTGTCACGCTCATTTGCACTGTGGAGGATTTCCCCATTTTTATCACAGTTTATTCTGTTGTGCTGAATTTTGTTATTAATCAGATATTAAGCTCTAAATTCCATTTTACATTGCTGTACAAATAAGAAAATATGGATTATTCTATAAGTGTTAAATAATTAATTCAAATTCCATGAATCTGTAAAAGAACATTTTGGTTTTATATTGGCAACATCAATATTTATGAAAGACTTTCAAGCTAAGGACTGCAAAATATTATGGTTATGATATTAAAGTAAGGACTTTACAGAACTGTGAATTTTCCAGTATTTGTTAACTGTGAATTTTCCAGTTTGTGTTCCAGAAAATCACTTTGTTAAGTTAGCAAAACATGCTACAGTCTTTACTTATTTTTTATTTTTCAATTTATTTTCATTGGATAAATAAAAATGTCGGTAGTTGGCTTCTGTTTTATCATCTGAAAAATAAAAATCGATTATCACACTGTAATCGCTCCTAAAACCTAAATTTCACGCCTTATGTAAGTGTTACATGTCAGAGACACGCGAGAAATTCGAGCCATCTAATGGGACGATTCAGGACATTTTGTCACATCAGATGAAAGATAACCATTTACTTTCCTTCCGCTATTGCAACCTGGCTTTTTCGTTCCGTCACGAACATTTTGTCGCAAGAGTGACTGACTATAACCATCTTCCGCGGTAAAGCTGAAAAAATAGTGGCTTTATTCTACTATTAGGTCATAAATGAAGGTTTATGGGTTTTATTGTTTAAAAACCTTTTTGCGTCATGCTATTAACCTCTTTCTAAAACAAAATATTATTGCGGGTTAAACATATTAAACAATTTTTACCCGTTTCTACTTTTTCCCTAAGAAAAGGGATTTTATTTGACGCATTATTTGATTCAAAATCATAGTTATATCTTTTATGCAATGTAACTGAGGATGCGTTTTTGGAAAATATGTAAATCATGAGAAAATGTAAGCAGTATTATGGTATTTATTTTCATCAATGCAGAGAATTCATAATATATTAAAATCAACTTATATATGAAGTTCCACTTCAACAGAACATACTGATTAATTTTTTACTTTATGCGTTTAAGTATTATCCAAGCTTATTTTTTAATAATTTTTTTATAAAAAATTGAATTGAATTTTAATGTGGATACTTGTAAACATAATTATTTTTCATATAGATTTTATTCAAGCTTTGTTCAAATGTGAAAAAGTAGAAGGAGCTGATATTTTTGCACTTTATTTCCTTAGAAAAATACACCACTTTATATGTATACTTTCCACGCATTTCTAAAAATAGGAAATAGGAATAAATATAGATGATTGGATGTACAACAAATTTGATTTAGAGTAGATTTAAATTATACTAAAAAAATAAAATGAGGTAATATAACAATAATAATAAATGAAATTTTGTAATCAGGGATTGCCATTATCTTAGAAAAGACAAATGTGTGCTTGTCATGAACATTTCTTTTCAGGCTATATCTCCTACATTCCGAATGGAATCGCAGCAGTTTTGTTGTTCTATCCAGAGTAGAGTGTAAAGGTGCAGAGATGAAATTACCGTAGCTACTAATCTTTCATCAGTGGTAGAATATATTGAATGAAAAGTCTTTAACCACTTCATTAAAACAGTAACTACGCTCAATGACTGTGTTCTTGGGAAAGATATAACATAAAATAATTCTAAAAACATATTCATGCATTATTTCTGAAAATAAAATGTTATAAACTTGTCGAGACATGAAAAATGAGCAATGGCCTCGACGGGACTCGAATCACGGACATCTCGAACATGCCCCGAGTGTGCTACCTACTACACCACGGAGACATGCTAAGAAGGCGGCAGAAATACTTTATATAGTCCCCCTTTTAAAGGGCGACCGGGGATTAGGGAGCCTAATCGCCAAATCCTGGTGGTGGAGAATTATCATTCACCCCCTTTTTTAGTTCGACCGCCACTGTAAAGTTATTAGAATATTTTGTGGTAGGAGATATGAAAAATGAGCAATGCCCTCGCCGGGACTCGAACCACGGATCTTTCGAATACGCGCCGAGTGTGCTGACCACTACGCCACGAAGGCATGTTAAGAAGGCGGGAGGAATACCATATAAACTTCAAAGTGATGATAGTTGTTTTAACGGAATATTATTTGTTTCTCAGTAATTTCTTTCAGAGTGATAATTTAATTTACGTTAATTTCATTTGTCCTCTGGAGTTGATTCAACAGTTAAAGTGGAGACTAGAATTTAGCAAAATAACATAGCAAAAAAAAAAAACAGGTAACTTCTCCTCCTAAGAAGGCCATTATTTTTTATGCTATTCTTATACATTCGTTAACCAGATAATAACACCTTCATATAAACATAAAGCAGCTGTTACAGACCACGAATTCGTGAATAACCTTAGCTCTGAAAATTGTTAAAATGGAATGAGTTCGGAGGGCAACGGTTGTTCCAAATCGAAGTATTGATTCGAAGGTCGTTGGTTCAAATCTAGTGGAAGGCGAAGAAACGTTTCTAATCTATTGGGCATTTTAATGCTTGGAATTTTCAACTAGTATATTATAAACAACGGTAAATTTAAAACAGGTAGGAGTTCATTTGTTACATAGCACACAGTGGGCTTAAAATGCATACTGTATACTGTAAGAAATGAATTCAAAGTGGTTTCAGGATTCAAACTGTAGTTTAATTCTGCGAATTCATTTGAATATTTCTTCCGTAGCTTTTCGCCACATGAAAATCATTTATATAAAAATTATGTCCAATGTATTGCGGACTATTATATCGGCGAATGCCATTTCAAAGCTTCCTTTCATCAGTCAACGCGCTGTGCAACCGAGCAGCATTAACAAAAGTTAGCATTTCTGATACATTCGAATCCAAATTTACAGTCACAAAACATATGATATCTCGAAAAATATATTCTTTATCATAAATTTGCAAAGCAAAATTATAAATTACTTCTTTGGCATGTAAAACTTAGATATCCTATATTAATTAACGCTTTCTAGCCCAAAGGCGCAATTTGCCCAGAAGGGCTATTAATTTCGTTTTGACATTTTGCGTGGTCCACTATAACACGGCCTTTCACTTGTAGAGTCATTAGGATTTTTGAAGCAGGAAACATGAAAAATGAGCAATACTCTCGCCGGGACTCGAACCTGGACCTCTTGAATACGCTTCGAGTGTGCTACCATTACACCACGACGGCATGCAGAAAAGAGGGGGGAAATACCTTTTCAAATTGTTGCCACCAAATATTAGAGTCCTGCATTATATTTAAAGAAATTAAATAATGAAAAAGCTACATGAATGTAGGTATATTTCTCGCACTGTGAAAAAACAACGATACCTAGAGCCATCAAATTTTGAATAACGTAGTCCTCCACTCGAATATGGGCATATGGGAGCCCGATTTTGGAATTTATTTTATTATCTATTTTAGATTTTGTAAAACTTAACGAATATTTGATTAACAAACTCGACGATTTCAAAACTAGCAATGGCAACTCTCTACCAAAAAAAAAAAAAATAATAATAATAATCTCCTGGAGCATGCGCGAAAATTCTAAAGATATGCTTTTTTAAAATATTTTGTGATATTGCTGTTGAATTGATTTTTATGGTTAAAATACGAAGAACATGATATAATAAATAAAGGTAACACACAAACGTTAAATATACGTTCCTTTGGGGGTAATATTTTTTTATAAATCTTTTTCTTTTTTTTTAATTGAGTTTTTGCTTTAGATGTTTTTTTACTGTATACGCTTAGGTAAAGTAGCATCTCTTAATAAATTGTCGAATCAGTGTAGAAGTACAAATAACAGCAATTACTATAATTCTACCATTGATTATCTCTCATATTCATTTATTTTATGAATATATTTTTTATAATATTTACTTTTAACCTTCATGCTGTATTCCTCAAGGCAGATATCATAACACTAATGAGAGTAAAGTGGCAATCGGATGGCAAAATAGAGATCATTGCTTATAACTCGTGTTGTTGACTTGAGATGTTAATAAATAACATCGAATGAAGGTTACGATCTTTAAACTATGGTAATGATAAAAAATTTAGCCCACATAAATTCTAACCAACTATCGACGCCCACAACCGACGCACATAATCTAATCAAAATAAAAAAATTACAGACTTGAACAAATTGAATAGATAAAGATATGTTCTAGTCTACAAGTACATTCAATATCGGATAAGTAAGTATCATTTCAAAGAAGGCTTGGATGGAAAGGGTAGACATGAATACGTTTTTATACTGGAAATTATTATGAGTAAAAATATACCTGTAAGTATAGTATATAAATCAAGTTAAGAATTATTTCATTACCGTTTCGGGGCAGATCCGAAAAGACAGGGCGCAGAGATAAGTAAAATAGCAATAGAAGTGCAGTCAAGTAAATAGAAAAGTGTCATTTCAAGTATGAGAACATAGCACCTCTTAATTCAATCGTGCTTTAACTTGTCCTTATTGTGGAACTCGAAACAAATGCAATATGTTCAAAGCAGGTTTGGCATTTGCTCTTTTAAAAATTTATCAATGTTGGAAATATTTTTGTTTGTTCAGTTTCTCAAACTTCCCTCGGCAATATGGCTGCATTCAAAATGTTCGGTATGTATAGCCTTAAAGCTCTTACTGTACATAATTTGAGATATTTCAGAAAATATCCCATTCATACAATTTTTGAGTTCCGTCACATGATGGAAAACATTACACTTCCGTAGATCAATAGGATTACCATGTGAAGAAAGCAAGTACTCTGCGTTAATTATTGCAGAGATGAAGTTTTGACATCAATAGGCTGATTAATTGACAGACGGAAAATTCTTCAACTTTTCGAGGAAGGAAGAAAACAAATTGCAGATTTTTCTTTTAGCCTAGTAGAAAATCGTTTGAAACGGTTGTTTGTTCCAAAATAAGGGATGTTTGATTACACTTTTAATTTTAAATCAACATCTTTTACACCTACGTACAATATTTCGAGTCAACCCATCGACCAGCGTTTATGCGACTGAGTAACAAACGAATTCAAACCTAACAATTCGTTTCGCACTTAGTAGTCTTACGTGCATACGGTTCTTAATGGATTAAATGCGCACAGAACAGATGAAAGCTTGATGGAATTTATTTTTCCAAAAACACAATTCAGCTGTAGAACGTTTCACACAAAAGCACTTTTACAGCTCTTCTCAGCATGACAGAGCACAATCAGTTAATTGCTACTTCAAACTCTAAGAACGGTGAACAACATAAAAAGCCTCTAATCCGTTAGTTCGCACAATGATCTCTCAATACTTTCACTATTCTCATTAAACTCAATAAACTCTGAACAAGCTCTCTGAAAACTCTGAACTAAACTAAATTGGAGCTTTGACCGGTCTTATATAGTTTTCCCCATTCGCCGAGAAATTTCCAGTTATTTCGATTTCTCTAAATTGGAAGACGTTTAAAGTTATAACTACAGTTACGTAGGAATCGGACTAGTTTGTTTTACAGGAATCGAATCAAAATGTCGCCAAATAGTCACTAAGTTTGGCGACTTTTGGCGATTGGTACCAAATTTAGCGACAAAAATTAGTCGCCAAATTCATCACCAGCTTGTCGTTATCTCGGCAATTTTACCTTAATGTTTTTGTCGTTATCTCGCCAATTTCACCTTAATGTTAAGTGGACTTACCCATGTAATCCTATTTTTCTGGCTGTCCTTTGCATTTTTGAAGCCTATTGTGTTACATCATACAAGAGATCCTACAATTTACATATAATTTATCTAAAATTATTTACATACTCTTATGAATGTATTACGAACAGTATGGGTATTTCTCCAAATATGCACTTTAAATGCACACTTTACACGGCTCTTTCACATTAAACTTATATTACGGGCTTCACACGCCTGTACGATATATGGAAATGCACTGGGGGAAAATATATAGTTCTGACCCGTATACAAATATTGTGAATGAAACGATAATTGAAAAAGCGGGCACTGGCTCATTTTCTCATATGCAATAGGAAGGAAAAATTCGCTCAAAATTTTCGTAGGCATTAGTGGAGAGACACTGTCATTAATTCCGAAAGAAAGCAACTTCCTATTTCAATAGAGTTCTATTCCCGTCCTTAATTACAGATTGTACCGTAAAAGGTGAATGTAATGTACTGCTTTGCATCTTCACGCTGCTTGTAGGACTGGGAAGGTAGCAGTGACCTCTTGTACACCTACGCGAGATGCTCATAACTGCTGCTCGTTCTTCTCTTTAAAATAATCAAAGAAACCGGACTGAACAACTTCTATGTTGTTGTTTTTTTTCCTCTTTCGACATCCAAGTCTTCCATCACGTGGCCTTGACCTTTAATTGGACATTAAAAGGTTAATACCACCTCTTGGTAAAGAGCATTGTTTTTGGATTTATGGTTACACTTTTTTTTTTGCTGAAATTAAGCGAGTATTTAAATAATTTTAATTATAGTTACGTTACTTAAAATTTTTGGTATACGTTACTTAAGATTTTAAAGAAAATACTACATTTAGAAAGTTAAGAAATCACTTCATTTCTATTTGTCTTTTAAACTTGTTATAAGGACTCACTTTAAAATCTTATTTTCATCCTCTTGTCAGATGACGTAATTTCAATGAATCTAGACTGCACATAATATTTTGATGCAAAAAAAATTTTTTTTTTACCGACTGCAGGGCAAAATTTAAAGGTCAAATAGAACAATCATTCCTTAGGATTTCAGTGCAATAACAACAGGTTGAAACATATCTTCTATTTTTCTTAAATAATGATATTATTTGTCACAAGTACTTTCATTCATCTTTATCACTTTATTGTATTTCGAGTAATATTTATAAAAAATATGAAAGATTATGAAATATTCCAAGCAACTTTTCAGTCTGTTCCATCTAATACTGCAGACTTATTTGTAATTTCAAAGTATCTGTGTATTCCTTAATTCAAATACCTTATCATAGATGATTTCTGAAATATTTCTAAACAGATACCGTATGCTATATTTTAAGAATCGAAGGTGTGTCTTCTAGAACCGTTTGTTTTTATCGATTCCATTTTATGTTCAATATGTGTTATAATAACATTGTTTTACGCCTGAATTTTATGTTTTGTTTTCCCGTTTTAATGCCTTGGCTATTTATATGCAATAAGTTGGAGTGTTTTTTCTCAAAATGCAAATTCTTTGATAAAAATCCTTTGGTTCAAATTTTAAAGAAAAATCTTGTACTGCTGTTTCACATCTTCTGCATCATCCAAAGCCTGAAGAGCCAAAGACTTCTGTAACGATCGGAAAAGATGGTCGTCCAAAAGAGCAAATCGGATAAGGAAAAGTCAACAATCAAAGTCGAGTCGTTTTTTCTAAATGATTAAATTAACGAGGTATGGCGTTATTATACGCTTTTGCGATCGACGTGTATTAGCGACTTTACCTGGGACCAACTTATATATCAACTTAAATAAAACAAGCAATGAATGGTGGTCAGCTGTGGCTAAAATAATGCAACTTATCTGACTGGTATGCTGGGGAGAATAAGCCAATGAGGCTTGATCTTATTTTTTGTCAATTTTCTTTATTTTTAATATTAAATATTAAACTTAGGCACATATTTTTGTAGAAATGTGATAGCATAAGTAATTTGAAACAGAATAAATATATTATTTTTTTTTCATATTAGAATAGCATGTTTATTAAAGTAATAATTATTTTATATTTTAATACACATTATTTATATTTTAAACTGCATTAATTATATAAACTGTCGCCCTGATCGGTACAGTGTTTATAGCCAATCAATACTTGCTGCTGTATCGTTGGGCCGGGGCTTGAATCCTTGACAAAGGTTAGATGATCGTAAGTGTACAGTGTCTGTGCGACATGACAACACTTATCATGTTGGCTGGTAAAAAGTCCTCTCGAGAAGTTTGGTAGTAAGAGAAGAAGTTTGGAAAACGTCCCGACCTGTTTCCCGATACGTTCTCCATCAAAATTTGGGTGAAACTTTTCCGTTCTTACCAGATGTAAAATCGACTGCCCCCTAAGTGATGAGATGACTATATTATCGATGAGTGTGTGAGGTTTATCTATTTATTTTTAACTAATAGTTCATTTTAAGTTGAAAGAATTCCCTATCACTCTCCTTTCATTAAAGTCCTTTCATGCCAGAATGTAAATGAAATATCGAACGTTTATAGAAAGGTTTGAAGTAGAAAAGTGCTATTTAAGCAAGAGTTTAGGAAGTTCGTGTTAGAGCGTGTCTGCCTAGTCCAAGCCACGTTGTGCCATGATTATTAGCGATTTTATTCTGTGGCGTTGAGTACTTCTAGCCGTTTGGCTTGCCTCGCCGGTTTCTACAAACCAGAGGCTTTGCTGAGCGTTAAATTACTCTGTAAGCCGTTAGGCTAATCTACCAAATTTGAATTAGTTCAACATTACGTGTTTCTCTTAATCCAGAAGTGCTTCGCTTGTGTAAATCCAAGTTGGGTCATTGTTAATTCTTGTGTTAAAACAAAAGAACAGTATTTACGCTCTTCTTCTGACTTTGTCGGTCTGCAGTTTAAGACAAGAGGATTATTCTTCTGTAGTCTTTTTAGAGTTCATCAGTTTATACTGCAAAAGATGGTGAGACTCTATAAGGGCTAGTCATTGCGGACAAATTTATTAAGCTGCAAATGTCAGGCTACTTGAAGCAACAACAACAATATATAAAATCCTTTATTTATTAAAAATAATTTTATAAAAATGGTACCAGCTTAAAGCATTTAAAATACTGTGTTAATTAATTCTACTAATTTTTATATTTAAAAAAATATTATTTTTTCATCATTTTTGCCATTTTACTGCCGATCTTAACATGGCACAAGTTATTTTATGTCGTCAGAACGTTCCCATACTTCTCAGATTTCGGACGTACAAATAATTTTGTGACTGATGTTCAATTAATTTTTAACTTCGTATAAAAGATGAACTTCGCTTAGTAAGTTTTGAAACTGAGGTTAATTTATAGTTCTTGTTTAGTTTCAGGTCAGATGCGTTACTTAGGCAAACAGATAGGTGATTTCAAAACATATGCTCATGGAGTTAAAGGAACTGTATATATTGCTAGTGACAAAACTATCTTCATAAAAGGCTTTGAATATGATGGCCAAGGTCCTGGTAAGTCATTACTTTTATTTATTTTACTCATTTCTTCTGTTACGAGCCTTAGTACGTATTTTCTCTAATGTTTACAGTTATGTGCACTTAATATATTTCATAAACTCACAAATTATGCTATGATCCTCAAAGAAGTTATTAAAAACACACAAAAAAAATCTGAAATGTTTCAGATTTTAAATTACGTCCAAAGGGACGTTTATTTAACATTTTGTGTGTTACCTTTATTTGTTAAATACCATGTTCTTCGCACTTAAACCATAAAATTCAGTTCAACAGCAATATCGCAAAATAATTTTAAATTGAGCATATCTTTAGAAATTTCGGTACACGCTCTCACGCGCTGGAGATAAAAATGTTTTTCTGTACCACGTTGGTATTGCTGGCTTTGAAATCTTTGAGTTTGTTAATGAAAAATTCGTTAAAGTTTTAGAGAATATTGTTACGAATTTCACATTTATTTGGCTATTTATTTAGAACTGTAATTAGAATTCCTTTTTATTTTCCCGTGCAACGCACGCAGACGATTTTTGAAGAGAAAGCTACGTCAAAAAAAAAAAATGCATACATTTATGCAGATTTTTCATTTTTTAAAATTTAATGCAGAGCGATAACATTTAGTGGCAACAATTTGAAAAGTGATACGCCGTTTTTGTGTTTCCGACGCAAAATCGCAAAACGAAAGTAATAGTCCTTCGGGACTAAATCCCTTTGGACTAAAAATGGAATACTTTTAATAGTCTTGCTTAACATATATTTTGAGTAAAATGAAGATAATCTTTAAGAACTATTTATTACTTTGCCCTTTAAGAAATATTTATGCTATTTATTTATGAAAAATTTATACTATTATTCTTCGCTTTAAAAAATATTTACACTTCAAGGAGAATGCATTATTTATGCATAATCACTTCAAGCACACTAACCCCAAAATATGATTGCAGCAACAGTTTGTTTTAGACATAAAACTGACTTTTACCATATTTATGCCTTGTAGTATAGTAAGCGTTTCCTGCTTTGAACTGATTTAGGGATTATTTAAAGCATGCTAATTTACAGCATAAATGTTTTATATGAAAAATCTAGTCTTTTAAGTTATATATAAATTTCGGGATATAAAGTACCATCGTACAAAACCTGATTGATTCAAACCAAGCAATGGTCACTCGTGTATTTTTATGCGAGTTTTTATCAACGAAAATGTTCCTAAATAATTCTTTGCATTAAAATGATCAGCTAAGACTAAAAGCAGGTTAAAATATTGTAAGTGATTTTCTTCCTGATTTTGTGATGAAGATACAAATTCTGTGGCGAAACTTTTCCCCATAGTTACTTTCTATTGAAACAAAAGTACTAAATTCGTTGTATTAAAATGATTAACTAAGGCTAAAGCAGATTAAAACATTTATAAGTTTTTTTTTCTGATTTGGATTGATGGAGATACATATCCTGTAGCGAATCTATTCCTTAGCTATTCGAAACTATTCATACTTATTTTCTATATCGAAACAAAAATACTGGTATTATTAGCTATATAAAACCATAGACACGAAGGTTTCGCTAAACAGTCCTCAAACTATAGATATGTTCGCACTTACAAAACCATAATCGCGAATCATAATTTCTGCTGAACTAAAATACTTTCTAAATTTAAGGATTAGTTAGTGGCTACATATAAAGATTGTTGTACATATAAAGTTGCATATATAAAGATGTTTCTTGATGATCTTAAAGAGAACTTGTCGAAAGTTTCTCAGCTGGACTGCGTGCTATTACAGTAAATAGGATCTCCTATTGATTCTTGATAAATTTTGCAACATATTTGCTAACAGAATTTCAGGCACCATGAAATCTATCGTCAGGCATTAGAGGTCTGTTACTACTTCTTGAGGTTTACCAATGAATATAATAGAAAACATAATTAAACACTACAGGTGTTGTGCATGTAAGACGAAGTGTATTAGGAAATAAGATTTTAAAAAAAGGTACTATGCTAAGAAAATTAATATTTCCAAGCGTTTTCATAAGTTTTTTAATTATCTTTATTCTTTGAAAGAATCAAATTATTGATAATCAAATATAAAATTGTCTCGTTTCAATTGGCGGTTTTCATAATGATGTTGTAATGTTTGTAATCACACGCACAGACCCCCTGCATGTTCACTCGTGATGTAAATGGATAGTATGTATGCGTAGAAACTGGAAAATCCGTGGTTCGAGTCCCAACGAGGGCTCTTATAAGAAATTATAGCATTCTTCCTTGTGTATATTGTTGTAACCTAAGCGGTTAGCACATCTTCGTAACAATTTGAAGATCTTTGACTCGAATCCTGTGTTCACGTCCCCTGTTTCAAATTCTAAAATTTTGGGGTTTTTTTAGAGGCATTTTGTTCAGATTTAGAAAAACCTTTCTTCTTATTCTTTTACCGAACTATCCACCAGATGTCTGAACATTGGCTGTTTGACTCGATTTCATATTCTGGGAAATGACCGGCGGCATAATAGGTTTCCTGGTTTTCTCCATTTATATCATAAAGGCGAGTTTGTTTCTCTTAGAAAGTTCTCCGCTGAGGCATTCCTTCCATTAGGAAGATACCATAGCGTGCCTTGCTGTGATCTAAATAAATCAAGTCATTGAGTTTCAAATTTACTATTTTTTAATTGAGCTTCCTTTAAATTTAGACAACCGCTTTTTCTAATATTACTTTATTATTTTCCTGAGTATTTCTCCAAGGGGATCTATACTAAAAGAAATGCATGTATTTTTTCTACTTCCATATTTGAGACGCTCTCCATTAATATAAAGCAATGAACATTAATTTCCTTTAGTGAAAGTCTAGACTGCTTAAACTAAGATTTGAGAGCTAAGTTAAATAGGCTTTAGTTTATAAAGTAGAACATTTAGAACTAATCTTGAAAACTAGCTTTTGCACGAAAATCGGAATATTATGCAATAGATAAAGATATATAAAGCAATTGAGATTTAAAATTCTTAAAACCTGAAGCTTATCAGAGATAAAATATGTCGTTCCGTTCTTATCCAAAAATTGTGATCAAGTATTTAGACATTACAATAAATAAATAAATAAATAAATAAATAAAAATAAAAAATGCATTTAAGAAACTTTTTGAACTGCAGCCGAAATTGATGAAAATTATGAAGAAAGTTAATATTGAGACAATGAAATCAAAAATCAATCCTTTCCGTCTCTTCGTGCTTTATGCACATTTCATAATGAAAACAAGTGATCTGAGTATTTTATAAGCAAATTTATTAACCGGAATCTGACCGGCACTTAAGTTTGTTCATGAATTATGTGAACTAAAAATTGTGCTGTACTAAAAGAATAATCTGTAAGTTGCTAAACTACTAAAAGCGGAAATATCAAAATGCCAGAATTTACTGCGAAGAAATTTTGAAGAAAATACAAAAGGAGTTTTTGTCAACCTGTAACATGATGTATCAGTTCGTCGCGTCAGTTCAATCAAAGAACCTCTTCAATTAGGCACATTTCCAACATTCAGAACAAGATTTCTGAAACTAGAAACTAAATGGTTTATGAACCAGAAACTTACGTTTAGGTTTCTTATGTAACAGGTCATTATATAGTGGATGTTGTGTTACGGTTTAGCATTGAAACAAAAAAAAAATCTTTAAAAAAGATATTATAGTTATTTGTTGCTGCCGAAAACAGCCACCAATATGATTATTCCCTCTGAAAAGTATTATCAGAAATAACTTCATCTTAAAATGGGATTCTTTTGTATTTAAAATAATTGTACGTTGCTTTCGTGACCGATATTTGGGTTTACTTTAAATATTAAAAATGCAGAAGCGGTTTCTATTGGGTTGGTAAGAATGCAATTTCGGTTTGCGCAAATAGACAGCATTATGGTCATTCTGTTTTTTTTCTGGCAATCTTATATATATATTTTTTTCTTTTAAGATTTGGCTGCTGACACTTTTAGGTTGCTGCAGAAACAAATTCTGTGCACTTTTGATTACAGCTGTTAGGTCACGGTCAGTTTACACATGGGATGCAAAAATAAACATTTTCGACATGTTTTATCGTAATCCCGAAAAATTTCGAGTATCATATTTCAAAGAAAATATCTATTTTGACCGCCATCGAATGAAATTTAACGATGTTTTTGCGTGGCATTCGTACGTAAGGACAGGATAAAATTATAAAACTGATTTAAAATGGAATTAGAAGAAATTTTTTCGTGGCGTCTGTGCGTACGTACGTATGTATGTATTTCGCATAACTGAAAAACCAGTAGCCTCAGAACGTTGAAATTTAGTATATAGAACTGCTAAAGCATCTAGATGTGCACCTCCCGTTTTGATTGCAATCGGCCGCACATAAAGTATATAAATATAAATATATATATATATATAATTCACTATAAATTATAATAAGAAAACTCTCCATATTACATCTTCAAGCAACGGAAATTAAATTTAAAAACATTGAAAAGGTATTTTTCAGAATTTAAAAAAA
>KK117242.1:320871-333912 GCA_000611955.2 Stegodyphus mimosarum
AATAATATTAAATAATAAATTAGAATTATGGAAGTCCTCAAATTTCCTCAAAATGTCCATTGAAAAATGAGAGTTTGTATTAAAGTCCTTATCACAAAAATAGTTGAAACTGAATGAAATGCTTTTTAAAGTCTCTATATGGGAAACATCTTTGTATGTAAAAATTATAAGATATACAATTTTTTAGTAAAGTATTATAATTGCATTCACTCTTCTCATCGCGGGTAATTAATAATACATTGACATATTTTTAAACCAATGTAAAAATTCAACACAAAACAATATAGTCCCGTAAGAAAACAATTCATTATAAATCTTGATACATTATGGCAATAACTCCTTGAATGAAGTTTATGTCAAGTCCTCTCCAACAAATCAGCCAGACTAATTGCTGATGGTTGGGGGGTGCTGAAGTACAAAACATCAAAATCATACATAGATAATTTTAAAGACCATCTAAATATTTGACCAGTAGGGTGGTTAATATTTTTAAGCCATACTAAAACAGCATGATCAGTATGTACAGTAAAATGATTACCATGTAAATAATAATAAAATTTATCTATTGCATCAATAACAGCTAAACATTCCAGCTCAGTAATGGCATAATTTTGTTCATAATATCATAATTTTCTAGGGTGAAATGCAATTGGATGTAAACTGCCATCTGGGTGTTGCTGTTTTAAAACAGCATCAACCGCTTCTTTAGTGGCATCAACAAATACATGACAGGGATATTTTGGATTAAACAAATTTAAAATAGGTCTAGAAATTAATGCATCTTTTAATTTTTGGAAAGCTATTTGATATCCATCAGTCCACTTATAGGGAGTATTTTTTTAAGTCAATTCGTTAAAGGGGTTCTCATTTTTGCATCATTTTGAATACATTTATGATATACGTTTATACTTCCTAAAATCTTTTCTTCTTTAACATTTTTAAGGGGTTGCAATTTCTTAATAACTTCTATATTTGCATTACTGGGCTGATATTTGCCTGCTTGAATTTCATATCTTAGAAAATTTATTTTTTCCTCAGCAAAATTACATTTAGATTGTTTTAATTTTTATTTTCTTTCTCACATAAATCAAATATTATTTTAAGATGATTTAAAAGCTCATTAAAATTTGAAGAGAATACTATAATATCATGAAAATAATTTAAAGCAAAGTGAATGTGATATTTGTTTAAAATTTGTCTAAGAGCTCTTTGAAAGACAGCTGGAGAATATTTCCAACCAAAAGGTAATCTAGTAAATTCATAACATCCACAATTTGTGGTAAATGCTAATTTCCCAGTATCTTTTTCATTTAATTTTGTACGCCAATAGCCAGATGCTAAATCGAATGCAGAGAAAACTTTGGCATTCGTTAACTGATCCAAAACAGCATCTATTCTAGGGATTGGTTCAGAATCTGTTTTGTTAATTTGATTAAGTTTTCGAAAATCAATACATAATCTAGACTTTGATTGTTCATCTCTCTTATAGACTAAAGTTACAGGAGCAGCATTAGGACTATAAGAAGGTTTAATTATACCAGCTTTTAACAACTCCTCTATTTGTTTCTTAATTTCATTATTATCTTTAGAAGAGGCTCGATATGGTCTATAGGCTATTGGTAATTCAGAAGTTAAAACAACTCTAGAGGGCTCAATATTAACACAACCAACATCATATTTACTTTTAGCAAATATATTATTATAACTATTCAACAATTTTTGTAATTTACCAGTCGACGTTTTTCAGCAATGCAAGTATATCGACGAAATTTGTGTCTGAGTCCATTGTCTGAGTAAACTATAGATGGCTGACCTCTTCTGGCTATGAACCGACGAAACTCTTGAATGAAGGATTCGGTACTTACGGATGTCACTAGCTCCAAATGTACACATCAATACACAGCACATGTAAACAGTACTACCCAAGATTTGTTTTTATTTTTGAGAATCAGAGGGCCACATAAATCTACGCCGGTAACTTCAAATGAGAAAGCATCTTGAACTCTGTCTAACGGTAACTGAATGGGTGCAGTAGCTGGAGGTTTAGATGAAAATCGTTTAGAACGGACGCACTGTTTTACCACCGATCTAATTCGGCGTCTTGCACCAATGGTCCAGAATTCTTCTATAATTATAACAGTTAATGCTTGTACGCTGGCATAAGAATGCTTTAAATGGTAATCTAATTAAAATGTCAACAATATAATGCTTAGAAGGTAATAAAATACCCGAATGGGTACCGGAATGCATAAGAATCATCTCGTTCGGTGATTTTCGTTCTCACTCTTCTTAAGCCACTCTGATGTCGTACGGTCAAAAGACCATTGATGGAGTTTCCAGTCTCTGGAAAACTCTTCCCCTGAACAAGTGAAAGAAGTATGATTTTAGATTCCTGTATCTCGGAAACAGGCAGGAAAGGCTCTTTATTTACAATTTTCTTTTGACAATTTTTGATAAATCTCTTATCCAATGTAAAACCCTTAACATTTTCGAAAATTTAGAGAACTTCTCACACCGCTTAACTTTATCCGCTTTTGTAGTTCTACTAAGATTTATATTTAAATTTATGCCTTTCCTGCTCTCTGAAAAAAAATGAAGTTTCATTTGGCTTAACCTCTAATTTTGGCCAGCTATCTCTAGTGCCTCTAAGCCAAACAGGCCCTCTCCACCAATTTAATTCGGAAAACTGAAGAGGGGAACAACCACGAGAAGGTGAATCAGCTGGGTTAGAATGACCCGGTAGATATGGCCACTCGTTAACGTGAATCAGCTGGGTTAGAATGACCCGGTAGATATGGCCACTGATTTGCTTCAGTGAAAGTGCAAACTTCTTTCACGCGATTGCTCACAAAAGTCCCCACGCATCATTTCTTTGAATCCAAGATACGGCCGTGATGTAGTCGGTCTAAAATTATTTTGAGATATCATCTAATCTAAGAGCTTCTGTCACATATTTGGAAAGACGTACGCCCAAAGGACATGCCATAAATTCTAGACGGAGAATAATAAGTTCTTTTAAGTGTGCGACTCTTGATTTAACCACTACAAAACTGACTAATGTTTCTTCTTTAATGTCACATCTCAAAAATATTACTGTGGCATAAGCATGCTAGCTAGCATCACAAAATACATGAAGTATCCAGGAACTTCTATCTCCAAAACCTATACTTCGCGCTATTCTCAACTTATTCAAAATTTGTAATTTATTATACCACCTCGAAAATTTACTTTTGATACTATCTGGTAATGGAGTATCACAGTCTACTTTTATCGCCCAAATTTCCTACAGCAGTAACTTTGCAGGCAATAAAACAAGTCTCAGGAAACCCAAAGGAACAAATAATGTCTGCGTTAATGACAAAACCTTTCTTATAGACAAATTGTCCGAAACCAATACAGTCTTAATTTCAATATAAAGGTTATCTTCTTTTCTGTCCCACATAATCCCTAAAACTGGTACAGAATTCTTCATTGTGGACTCAGTGCACAAAGCACTTTCGGTTAGTTCCACATCTTTTTCTACTGGGCCATAGGCCTACATATGTAAATTCATTTTTGCTTCAATATTTCAATAGAATATTTCACAAAATCCACACGCTCCTTTTCGTTATCAACAGAATTCACACAATTAGCAATATAAAGGATTTATTTAATTTCTGAGCAACAGAACTTTGTTCCTTTGGTACTTGTGCCAAATGAACTGAAATAACCACCCCTAGTAGAAAAGGGCTGGAATTTATTCCCAAAACTACCCTTGTCTGGTAAAAAACCTTCAACACATTATCTTTCTCCCACCATAAAAATCTTAACAAGTCCCCATCTTCTTTCCATAATTCAATCTGTAAAAATGCACGCCGGATATCAGAGGATATGCCAATGGATTTTTCTCTAAATCTTAACAAAATTGAAGGGATTTCTTCTATTAAATTTGGTCCTAAGTAATCATTAAGGGAGGGCAATCTATTAACTTTACATGATGCGTCAAAAACAGGTCTTATCTTAGTCGAGACATTATCTGGTTTAAATACTGGGTGATGCGGTAAATAATGCCGCTTAGAATTCAGTTCATCGTCTGGTACTATATCAGTTACACCCTCCTCCATTTATTCATTAAAAATTCTATCATATTGTTCTTATTTATGTAAAGACTTGAGTTTTCGGATAACACTAAACAATTTTTTTTCTGCTACATGACGATTTGAGGGCAATTCTGCGTTATACACTGGTGTGCAAAAATTAAGGACGAAGTCGAAAAATTAGCATATCAGCTGAACGAAGAGGCAGAGCGGACAGAAAGAAAGGACAGAAAGGTGATGTACGGTAGCACATGCGCAGATATGCAGGTAGACGTAATGGGGGAGGGTCTGAGTAGTATAAAGCATGTTGTCGGTGTAAGATCAGTATTTTTGGCAAAGAGATTGCACGCCGTATAGCAGTTAAAATCACACCGAGTTGCTGCCTCAGCGAGAAATGGCGAATAATCAATCTGTTAGACGACATCTGGATGCTTTTACCCGAGGTCGAATCATTGGGAAGTTGGAGGAAGGCCGCAGTGTGACAAGTGTTGCTGCAGAGTTCGGAATTGCTAACAGCATCGTTTCACGACTTTGGAGACAATTTCAAACTACAGGAACAGCTATCCGGGGGTTTAGTAGTGGTCGTCCACGAGGAACCACACCCGCAGATGACCAGTATATTGCCTTACAGGCCAGAAGAAACAGGCGGCAGACAGCGGGAGAAATCGCTAGACACACGACACAGGCGACTGGACGACCGATATCGCGTTTTACCGTGGCCAGAAGACTGCACGGTGGTGGTCTGTTTGCACGACGCCCTGTACGGTGTGTACCTCTAACGCCTGCCCATCGGAGAAGGCGTTCTCTGTGGTGCCGGGAACACCGGAATTGGAGAGACAATGAATGGGGACGAGTACTCTTTACAGATGAGAGCAGATTTAGTCTGAGTTGCGATTCTAGACACATACACATCTGGACAGAGCGGGGAACACGCAATAACCCCTTCAACATCATCAAAAGGGACTGTTTTGGAGGTCGCGGAGTTCTCGTTCGAGCAGACATAATGCTTGGTAGCCGGACCGACCTTCATATCTCCCAAGGAGGTTCGTCACCTGGGACTGCTATTGTAACGAGGTTCTTCTTCCTTACATGCGTCTTTTCACAAGGGCTATGGGTCCTCAGTTCCTCTTCATGGACGACAACGCTCCACCTCATCGCACAGTTACTGTCGAAGAGCTGTTGGAGAGTGAAGATATTGAACACATGGATTGGTCGGCAAGGTCTCTGGATCTAAATCCCGTCAAGCATGTACGGAACTTACTAGGGAGACCCGTGGCAGCACGTAACTTATCGCCAGTAACGATTCCGAAACTGCGATTGGTGCTACAAGAGGAACGAGCAGCAGTGTCTCAACAGCTCATTAACAACCACATATCCAGCATGCACAAATGATGTGAAACCTGCCTAGCAGTCAGGGGAGATCATATCCCCTATTAAAGACCGGATGTTTCTTGCTGGACACCCATCACAGGGATGTTTCGGCCTTCAGTCGCATTGCGCTCCATGCTACTTTTTCAATAAAGCTTCTTTTTATCCCTCTGATTTCTCTTTTAGTAAGTGTTGCTTACATTACTCATGTCCTTACGTATTGGGGATATTACGGTATTAAATGTGTTGATTTGGAAAGCTTTTGTACAAAGTTATATTGAAAAATACTATATAGGTACTCTAATATCTTTATGCTTTTTGACACCAGCTACTCTTAAGCATAAAGTCATTAAAGCTATGTCGGCAGTACAAGTATGCCTGGCTGTAGCCGTGTGTATGCTGTCTATTTCTGATTTTTCTGTTGGAGGTTCAGTTTCATTATTAATTTCTGGACACAAAATAACTGAGTATGATTTACCACAAGCAAAACACCTAACAAACTGTTTACAGAACTTTGCCATATGATTTTATTCCAAACATTTTGAACTTTAGAAATACTTTCATTAAGAGATAATGAACGTCCATCGTAGAAATTTTTACTGTCATGCATTTTATCACAAAAAAATACAAGCATGTTCTTTGGTAGTAAGAAAACCTGTGGCAGTGGGAACATTAGCCTATTTCTTAAATTTAAACTTACTTTTTGTTTCCCCCCTTGCTTTATCATGATATCCTTCTTTACGACTAACATTATCGAGTCAATTACGCACCAATTTTAATCTCTCCTCACCCTCCACTTCAGCCTTTAAAAATTTCATTAAGTTGGTAAGGAGAGAAAGATCACTTCCTTCAGGCTGGTTAAACAGCGAACTCCTTTGCCACGCCTTCAAAACATCCTCCGTGAGACACGATTCCACCATCGGAAATAACCACGATATGTTTTCGCTCAGTTTAAGACCTTAAGATTCTAAGGCTCTGAACTGAGCTTCAGTTTTATCATACAGTTTATCAAGAGGTAATTTATCCTTGTGATCTGCCTTCACATTAGAAAAAATCAATTTAATTGGTTCCCTAACATACACTTCTACTAATAATTCAAGTTTCCCAAAACATTCCTTCAAAACTAAAACAGCTTTATCAAAATTTTCCGAAGTCGCCGGATAGCTTTCAATAAAATCTTTAACACGTGATCGGAGCTTCATACACTGAATCAAATAGGAAAATTTATCACTTTCATATAAATCAGGGTCAGCGTGAATTTTCTCAAACCGGTAGCCAATTTATCAATTCCCCATCAAACTTCTTAAGTTCGATTTTCGGAAGTCTATACTGTTTAATCTTACTACAACAAATACCAGCACCATCATTTGGTCTCGTTTCTAAATTGATTTCATCTGAAAATTGCAATTTTTCATTAATTTGCTGAGTTAGTGTTATGAAATCATCAGAATACACCTCGCGACTTTCTATTTCTTTAGTAACATCATCTTCTAAAGTTTTCTCGTCTACAGTTAACAAATCAAGAATTTTTATCATCTAGGTTTTTTATATCTGAATATATATTTCGTAGTTTAGTAAGTTTATCTCGTACTAAATCTACAGAAAAATCTTTTTTACTAACTTCGTTTTTAAAGCATTAGCACTTTTTGCGTAAACCTGACCGTTAAAGTTTCAGAGCCTTTAAAGTTTCCATAGTTAACTTTCAAAATAAAACAAGATGCTTTACCAAATTGTTTCGATTTCAAGTTTAATTATACTTTAATACATCAAAAACTATCTATAACCCTTAAAATATTATTATTATTATTATTATCATTATTTTTTTTTAAGTTTATTTCTTAAAATCTTATCGCGGGACGCCACTTTATGTTATTACTAAAACATAGCCTCATCATTAAAATAAAAACATTTCTTTCACTCATCCAAGATACAGAGCAATCCAGAAAACAAAAGACAAAACTTATTTACTTACCTGGGTAGTGTGATGATGAATCGAAACCAATGCTGATGCATTGGAAATAAAAACTCGAAGAAATTGATTCATCTTATTATATTATATCTACACTTCAACATAATACAATTATACTAAAATATACATTATAACAATTTCCGGGACATTTTACTGTCTCCTACAGTTTCAAAACGTTTCAATCCGTTTACGTCATGAGGGCCTATGCGGAGAAACCCTCTTTTTTTCACTACCTCGATGACAGGCAACGCTATCTGTACCTCGTACATCAAATGAAGAGGTGATTTATTTTTAATGTTTGTAAGATACTAATCAGTTTCACAACACTAATACTTTTCTCTCCAGGCCTCTTGTTTTGAGAGGGAGGGGAAGATGTAAAATATAAAAAATTACGATGGCTTTGCTCTACGCAAACAGGCAACCTCTAATTAACTTTCTGCAATTTCAGGATCTTCCCTCTAGACCAGTACTTTCGAGAACTCTCTGCCCTGTTATGTAACCGCTACTGTAAATAGCTCTACTCGCCATTTTTCGTCAAATTGCTTGCTGCCATTGCCTGCTATACGAACGCTTCGCTCTGTCTTTTCATCTTCCCTTTGTTAAAAATATTTATGACGTTGTGGTTATAAATTTAATTGTATTACTATTTAAACCAATATTGGATATGTGATCCTCGTCAGAAAAAAATGAGCTGTCATTTTAATTTAATTTTTTAAAGGAATGGAATTTTTTAAAGTGAAATTCTTCTCTGCCTTCCACTTCGCAACGACAAACATCTGGACTCTGATTGCTAAGCTTCATCATTTCCAATGCCAATCGACTGCAAATATCACATATATATACATACCCAGTCTGTTATTCGGCTCAGTAAGCTCAGAATTTTTATTCTTATGTGTTTTTAAATTGCGCATTTTTTGCTTTAAAAATTATTGAATTATATTGCTCTTATCTTCCGGTTAAGGTTTTTATGCCTTTAGTAAATTTGCGTGCAATATTTGTAGAATTATCAACAATTTAAAAGTTGTTTAAGTGCGGCTAAGCCTAATTATGGTTACGAAAGCAGCCATATTTGTTTACATTGGAAAATTAGGAGAATATTGGATTTGTTGCCAATCTAGAGAAACTAAGCTTCGCAACACCAAAGATAACGCCTTCTTTTATTATTGCGAATTAAATCATAATCAGTTCTGGAATTTATTCGATGATATAAATCTTTAAGATTTACTTCGTAATTTGTAATATAGATATTTTGAGTTTTTATGTATTTTTGCCTTGTCACGAAGTGAGAACTGAATTAATTGAATGAGAAATACTGAATCGTCTATGAAAGACTTTCTTTCTTTTTAGTCCAAAGGGATTTAGTCCCGAAGGACCATAACTTTCGTTTTGCGATTTTGCGTTGATTCACTCTGAATGCCCGATTCACTTTTCAAATTGTTGCCACTAAATGTTATCGCTTATTATGTTATTAAAGTTTAAAAAATGAAAAATCTGCATAAATGTATGCATGTTATTATTATTATTTTTTTTTTTTGACGTAGCTTTCTCTTCAAAAATCGTCTGCGTGCGTTGCACGGGAAAATAAAAAGGAATTTTAATTACAGTTCTAAATAAATAGCCAAATAAATGTGAAATTCGTAACAATATTCTCTAAAACTTTAACGAATTTTTCATTAACAAACTCAAAGATTTCAAAGCCAGCAATACCAACGTTGTACAGAAAAACATTTTTATCTCCAGCGCGTGAGAGCGTGTACCGAAATTTCTAAAGATATGCTCAATTTAAAATTATTTTGCGATATTGCTGTTGAACTGAAAAAATAAAGGTACACACAGAATGTTAAATAAACGTCCCTTTGGACGTAATTTAAAATCTGAAACATTTCAGATTTTTTTTTTTTAATTTTTTCTTTTGTTTGTTTCATTTCTTTTACACATCGTTTATTATTATATTTGAATAGAAAATGTGACAACGATTAGGTATTTCTTCAGGTGATATACATCATTTTCGTCCATTCTGAGTTATAAAGTAAATGTGATGCAACGTTGTTAAGTGAATATAGAGCCAGAGTGTCGCTATGGTAAACAAATATGGTAAATTTTAAAGAGTGCGTTTATTCTACTGTGGTTTATGCGCTATCGATGAAGTAGATTTAATTCAACCCAATAAGTTTATATGAAATGCAAAATGTGTATAATGTAATATGTAAGGAAGTCATGTGGTGTACACATGAGATTTTTGATTCTCATAAAAGCAAGAAAGCGGCTGAGGCTCGCGAAGAGATCTGAGAAGTTTATAGTGTTGACTGCTTAACAAAACGCATATGTTAGAATTAGTTTAAGAAATTTCGTTTTGGAGATTTTTCACTTGAAGATGAGCAGCGTTCTGGCCGATCTTCTGAAGATGATGATGGCATAATTAAAGCCATAATTGAATCTAATCATCATGTAACTGTGTGAGAGATTGCAAAAAAGCTAAATGCATCATGCAAAGCAACTGAAAATCACATAAGATATCATGCAGTCATTAAGAAGCTCGATATCTGGGTTCCTCATGAATTAAAAGAAATTCACTTAACACAACAAGCCAATATTTGCGACACGCATTTCAAAGGTTACTGCGATCGACCCTTTTTTAAAACGAATTATTACTGGTGATGAAAAACGGATCGTCTACATTAACAGTAATTGAAAATGATCATGGTCTAAGCATGATAAATCATATCGAAAGTTAAATTGCATCAGAAAAAGATCATACTGTCAGTTTGGTGGGATTACAAAAGTGCTGCGTATTTTGACTTGCTTTGAAGAAACCACCAAAAGATCAACTCAGATATTTACTGCCAACAACTAGGAAGCAATGAAAGAGAACAAGGCAGTATTTTCGCAAATCGCAAAGAAACCGTGTTTCACCACTACAATACGGGACCTCACACATCTCTAGCAACATGTACGAAATTACTGCAGTTTGGTTAGGAAATGATGTCGCCTCCCTCATATAACAACATCCTTGCACCGCTGGATTATCATTTATTTCAAAGTTTACAAAACTTCTTAAATGATAAAAATTTGCGGTAATAACGATGACATCAAATCGCACTTGGTTGAGTTTTTTGCTGATAAAGATCAGAAGTTCTATGAGGATGGAAAAATGAAGTTACCAGAAAGATGGCGAAAGGTCATCAAACAATATGAATGATATTTGACTAATTAAAGTTAATTTCTCCGTAGAAAAAATTGAGTTTTACTTGACTGTAAAAAAACCGAAATTACTTTCCTATCAAGCAGGTACAATGTCGTAGGAAACACAGGATATCTAATTTTCAGACTTTTCTATGAATATGACATTTCACAAACAATGAAGGCTGAAATATCTATCTGAATTCATGTAAATTATAACAGATGAATGTCCTTAATTGTTATCAGAACTAAACTAAAGAACTACTCCATTATCCTAGGATTGTGTTAGCAATTTTAGAAGCAGTCAGAGAATTAAAATGCTATTTTACAAATCTCTCTCTCTTTTTTTTTCTTTTGACGAAGCGTCATATGAGATAAAAAAATCTGATGTGTACACCACATGTCATCCTTGTACGGAATATTAAATTATACGTATTTTTCATTTCATTTAAACTTATTGGATTGAATTAAATCTACTTCCTCGATAGAGCATAAACCACAATAGAATAAATGCACTCTTTAAATTTCACTCACATTTTACCAAAGTGACACTCTGGCGTTAGCTTCACATAATAGCGTTACATCTCATTCATTTTATAACTCAGAATGCACAAAAACTTATATCATCTGAAGAATTACCTAATCGTTGCCTCATGTTCTATTCAAATACTATAATAAATCTAAAACCATGTATAAAAGAAATAAAAAAATGGAACAGTTTTCACAGACGATTCCTCATTCAATTAATTCAGTTCTCACTTCGCGACAAACACAAATACATAAAAACTCAAAGTATTTATATTAAAAATTACGAAGTAAATCTTAAAGACTTACATCCTCGAATAAATTCGAGAATGAGTTAAGCATGATTTAATTTGCAATAATGAGAGTAGGCGTTATCTTTGTTGTTGCGAAGCTCAGTTTCTCTAGATTGGCAACAAATCCACTATTCTGCTAAGATTCAAATTTAAACAAATATGACTGCTATAGCAATAATAATTAGGCTTAGCCACAGCTAAACAACTTTTAAATTGTTGATAATTCTACAAATATTACATGCAGATATACTAAAGGCATAAAAACCTTAACCGGAAGATAAGAACAACATAATTCAATAATTTTTAAAACACAAAATGCACGGTTTACTAACATATAAGAATAAAAAAACTGAGCTCAATGAGCCGACTAACGCAGTGGATATATGTATACATAAATTTATATACTTTTGGTGCGGCCGATTACAACCAACATAGGAAGTGTACATCTACATGTTATAGTCATCATGTACACAAAACTTCAAGGTTCTGAGGCTACTCGTTTTTGAGTTATGCGAGATACATACATACGTACGTACGTGCGCAGACACGCTACGAGAAAATCTCTTCAGAACCCATTTTAAATCAGTTTTATAATTATTTGGGAAAAAAAGAGTCCTTTATTCTGACCTTACGTACGAATGTCACTCGAAAACCTCCTTAAATTGCATTCGATAGCTGTCAAAATGGATATTTTAGTTGAAATATTATACCCCAAATTTTTTGCGATTACAATACTTCCCTTTTGCTTCGTACAAGGAAGTAAAAAACATTCGTTCCATGTTTCTCGGTAAACATATACGGAATATATACGTAATAAGATGATTGGAGGGTTTGTTGTTAAAGAGGAGATGATTATCTGGGTTTTAATTACTTGGGGAGGTTTTTATATGCAAGTGGAATGATGGCTTGTAGACTTGGCCATAGATTCAATTTAGTTCTATTTCGTAATGAAGGTAGCTTGATAAGCATAAACAGGTTCACATATCACCATTAAGGGTTCACAGTTACGCACTTCACAGTTTTATACAGCTTCTTACATATTTAAACGTTGGAGAAAGCAGAGCTATAAGAAGTATATCTTGGTACGACAAGAGGAAGACAGGAAAGTAAGGGAGCATTCTAATAAAGCAATATTTATACAGTTGATTTCTTCGTTTAAATTTTGAACTGTGATTTCATAAAAAATATCCGCAACTATATTCTTACATAGTGGCATATTGCGGATTACGTTTCAGATGACACACTTTAAATTCATTATTAGTAGTTTTAAGACAGGAAGAACACGTAGCCAAATTAAAATGAGTAATTAAAAGGTCTGTTGCTAAGTTTGTAGTTTTTTCATATTTTACCTTTCTTTCTCTCTCTCATAAACACACACACACACACGCATATATATATAGGTATAGATATATGTATATATAAAATATAACAAAATACGATGGCTGCTTTAAGAATAATTGGCGACCTCAAAATTAACTATTCTAGATTTTATGCTTTCCCCCTAAATTCATCTGTTCTCCCAAATTCGAGATCTTTCCATGTTATATAACAATCTAAAGTTAACCAATCGTAGCTTATCTGTACTTCTGCATCATACTAAGTACAAATACTCTTCGCAAGCAGTCACGTC